>JASFAT010003606.1:0-14259 GCA_031353405.1 Baronia brevicornis
ACGGCAAATAAGGTGTAGTGTGTTATGCCGCTAACCACGACTATAATTTAACTTATAGGTTCTCAACGAGGGCGGTACTGCCCTCTAGTGGGCGCTGCGGCTTTTTATAACAATAGCGGGTTCGAAAGCAAATTGTTAGGTTTTGAACACAAAATTGCCTTTTTAAACTTTAGTGAAATACCTTTATTTACATGAAAAAACATTTTATCTAGCCGCCTTAAAGCTTACCTTATTATTATGGTGTAAATAAACATGTATTCTTTTAAGTAGGGCGGTAGTTCATAAAAGGTTGGGAACCTATATTTTAAGTTATTTCTTGAAGTATTCTATAACCACAATGTTCGTATTTATATAATTTGAAGATGTAGCATATTTCTATTTCTTACTTTTACAAGTATATAGGCCTGTAATTTAATTTAAATAACATTTTCCTTTAAATTATTAAATAATATTAAAAGCTGGTTGAAGTTAAATATGTAAATAAATAAGTGGTAAGGCATTTGTACTTTATTTAAATATTTATTTATGTCTAATAGCAATACTTTGAACTTTGAAAACCGATACGACACTCAAGTATACCTAATGTAACCGAAACGACATAAAATTCGTTCAAACTGAATTATAGTACTCAAACTAAAGCTTTAAGATTAATTTTTATTAAACTGATATAAGCGTTATAGTATTTGTAAATTTATTTTCATGTTAACGATCAAAACGGGTTTACGTTGATACGACCTTATGAACTCACGAAACACCTCGGCCCAAGGTAGGGGAATAGTTGTGATGGGTGGACGACAGATCAAGCACGCATAATAATAGACAGTAAAAATAAAAAGCAATATTACAAAATGGACGTCAAGAATGACATAGATATAAAATATACTCTTGACAATCATAATCATTTTGAAAAACGTCACAATTTTGGGTCTGAGAAAGACAAATGTCAATCTTCTCTCATTAAACAAAAACGTTTTTATCCTATATTCCTTAATCTATGGTTTAACGCTATAACAATTTCGAATGACAGATGTTTGACATTTACTTTCGCGCCATTAAAGACGTCACAATGATAGAACGTCACTTATGGTTGTCAAGTTCGCTAAAAAGTCATGAAATGGTATTCCCAGTTAGAAGCTACAAAGCTCGCCCGATATACCCCTAAGCATTTCGTAAGCATTATGTTATATTTAATATCTGAAATTATTTCAGCATTGCATTTATCATCAGTTATTCTATTAGTATCTGGTAAATTTTTATTTTCGTCAGAAATATTATTATATGATAGATTAAGATTTAAGTAATTCTTTTCATTATTTAATAATTAATAATAAAAAAATAAATCTTCTTTTGTAAATCACAGTAACCCAGATATAAATAGGTTCATAAAAAACTAAGTATTTTCATGATTTTTCTTCATCCTCGACAGTTCAAGGCTAATTGACAATCTATATAATATCATATTGATTGGGCACATACATATATCTCATCAAACAATATTAAAATAAAAGGAAAATAATTTATCTTCTTTTTGTAATTCAATAAAATGCTATAAATGCTAATAATAAACATTATAGTAGATTTTTTTCATTCCCTATTTTTTTAACACTCCATATATATTCCGCTGTTGAGCACGAGTCTCCACATTTCTGGAGGAACGGACGTTGACCCACCACACTTGTCTAATGCGGATTGGCGGGGTTACCAGACTCGGAATAAATATCTGTAGGCTATAAATATGATTGACTCCATGGGCAACCACCCCGTCACCACGGAGTCAAATAGTTGTCCCATTCCCTATAATGAAGAGTAATTGACAACCGAATTGAATATTGATAGGCGCATATATCACTAAATTCTTAGATGTGTAAAACGTGTTTGGTGTGTGTATGCGTGTCTGCTTGTCATACCTGTGTGCGAGTTTGTTTGCTGTTGTGGTTGCGCGGTCGCAGCCGCGTTTCGCAAAGAGAGCGACGAACCAGAGCGGCTGCCATCGGACTCCGGCTGCAAATATCAAAAACATCTTCATTAATTATGAATATTTTTTATAGAACAGTTAGGCAAACCTTAAGGTGGACCTAGTCGTTAGTATTTATAAACAAAAATGAATCGCCGAAACTTCAGAACAACTACCAAATTAGATAGTTCTTTTTTTGTTGTGTTTGTCAGGTTCAGGATAAGGTTCGTATAAAAAATAATTTTCAAAAAATTATACGGAAAGACGTCAAAAAAATCATTTTAAATCGCAATGTAACTAATAGATGGCGTCATTATTATGATTAAGAAAAAACTCAGATAAAGCGGATTTCAGATAAACGCGATTTGGATACCCGGGAGTTGACTTTATAAGAGAATTTTTTTCTCCCTTATAAAACTAAAATTAATTAATATTTGGGAAAAAACTGAATGAAAATCAAGTATCATCCACTACGAGTTTAAAAAATGCATTTGAACTTGAGTATATGAATTAAAAAAGTATTTTATTAACGATTGAAAAGTTCAATAAGATATATAAATAAATATGTATATATAGGGTGAGTGTGAAGTTAAGAATTGAAATATAATGTAGCAATGGAATTGAAAAATGATTATCTCATAGACTAAAATAAACTTACGTCAGTGCTCTTTCTACCCAGCAACAAATACGTAGCAAATACATCATCATACTTCGCCTCGGCCAGTGAATACTCGATCTCTTGTCGGTTGTAGCCCAAGCACACTAACGCTTCTGTAAATCACAAAACATACACACTTTAAGTAAATATGCGAACCAATTATGATAAAGTCTAGTTTTACCACTACAAAGAAGTACAATAAATACCAATCAAATACATCCAACTATAACGAGAGCATCAAGTATCAAAAACATTCTGCAAGATTATACTATTCAAATATATTATTCAAATATGAATAATTACAACCATACAGATATTTTCAAAATTACAGAGCTTAATAACTTCAGATCATGCATGAAAATTGTTGTGTGCGTATTTTTTTTTACCCTTCAAAAGGGATTGAAAAAATCATATACTGTTACAAGCAAAACTAAGTTCATATTTGATAAAACATATTGAGGAACTTTAAATTTAGAAAAAAACTATTAGGTAAGTGTAACGAAATAATTTTTCGAACAATCTTTAACATAAAAAATAAGACGTACCTATACTAAAGTATAATGATTGGATAAACAACTTTGTGCATTTCCACAGAATAGGTTTTGAAATTGCAATGCAACCTTAAAATATATTATTATATACTCTTTGGTGTAACAATTCATAAAAGTTAAATCTAATCATGACTTTATTATTACTTTATAATTAATTAATAATTTAAATATTAATAAAAGTTAATTTCAATCCCTCAAAACTGTAAATTATTTTTCAAACATAACATTGTTACTATTTTCAATTGTATTTAATTCGTTACAGAAAACAAACATTTAATTTTTTAAATTACTTCTATAAACTAACACATGACCACAGACAAACTAACCACGTGACAAATCGAAAACAGATAACATTCAATTCGATCTAAAAATTGAATAAACCAAAATTTAAATAATAACGACATGCTTTTAAACCAAAATTATAATTAATTCTGTCTTATCGAGATCTCGAATCATAATACGTGAAGGTACTTAAAAGCGAGCACACACGCACATTGACCTTGACAACTACCGTCAATATGACGCAAGTACTGACGTTTGTTTTTTTTTCTATTAACTGAGCAATGGCTATTTCAAAGAGGAGACAAGACAGAATTTATGCTGCACCCATAGTCGGAACAGACCTCAACAGAACATAATACTAACAATGTCGGGTAAGGTCACGTACCAACTTGCGCTGTGCCGTTAGCAGTTTGGAGTACGCATGAAATACAAAAATATAGTTAATCATTTCTTTGTTTAGTAAGGTGTTACACTATTCATTCATTCGATTGAATTAATGGCTTCCAATAGTGCCATAATAACACGAATGATTTCGCCAATGTCACGTATAATGGAGAAGACACAAGGGAGATTAATCGGTGCTGTTGAGATAAGGAAGGAAGCTTTAACGATTTTCCCGGGAGACACTTTCGATAACGTTAGCAAAGAAAGCTACAAAAACAATAATTCAGCATTTTTGACATTTCTCGGCACATTTATGTCACAAATAAAATTAAGTTATATGGATAGAAATATCTTACCCGCAAGTTAAAAAACAATTATATTCTATAGCAAGTTACTAGCTTTTCAACATTTTTTATCAGGTATGCATTTTGCAATAAACATTACACGGGCACCTAGATAAATATGTTATAATCTGAAAAACAACATATCATGGGAGAAATATATCTGAACCGCATACAACGTCGGGCTATTTCTATCCTCGATGACCAAGATCTAACAGCTAGATTCTTTAGAACTGCGGAGGGATAAATCATCTCTAAGCATCTTTTAGCGTTTAACCACATGGAATGCTCCCAGGAATTGTTTGGAATAATTCCACAACCGCACAACTCGCCACAAGGAAAAATTTCATCCCCACCATCTGGACGAGTGGCATCTTTCCTCGTACCACCACCCTGTGGAACCATCTAACTCCAGCGGGGTTTCCAAACCGATGCGACATTGGAACCTTCAAATAACAAGCCCACTTTTTTCTCAAAGGCCGGCAACGCTTCTGCACTGCCTGTGGTACTGCGGACGTTTATGGGCGGCGTTGATTGCTTTCCATTGGATAACACACATGCTTGTGTGCCTTCCTATCCTATTAAAATCCATCAACCAACGTACGATGAAGTCGCAGTTTTGCGCCACGAACCCACCACCTGCGGTGTTCCCACGTGATTATGACATGGTGGCATTCAAGAGAAGAACCTATGTATTCGATAAAGACCGGCAACGCATCTGCAATCTCCATCATTGCGGATGTCTGTTGGCGGCGGTAATCGCTTACCACTGGGTGACCCGCATGCTCGTTTGCCTGCTCTGCTATAAAAAAAAACAGTATAAAGATATAAACTGACCTATCCGTTTGTGGTCCTTGAAGTCTTGTTGCGGCTCTACGTAAGGCCGTAACTCATCGTCCTCGTAACCTGTGTTCATCCATTTGTCCCGCATTATGTTTTCCAGGGAGGCCCGCTTCGCCGGGTTAAGTACGAGGAACTTCTTTAAGAGGTTCTCGCAATCCGTCGACATGTAGAACGGTATTCTGTCCACACAATATTTATGTTTTATTTTTTATTCTACATCGGAAAGTAAGAATACACTGGTACACATACATAAATATATAAAAAGAGAACTTATCACAAAGTTTTGTCCAATCAATATAATATAAAACTGCATTTCCACTGCCTCACTGACATGTTATTTGGGAAACTAAGAGATAGAGGGTAAATTTGTTCTAGGGAAATTTTCGGATAGGGCTCAACGTTGAAACATATATACATATTATCTCGCGGTTTCCCGCAGGGGTAGGCAGAGACCACAGATCTCCATCTGCTACGATCTCGGCACACTTTCCTTGTTTCCTCCACACTCATCACTCTCCTCATGCAAGCCCGCCGGTTAAGGGTACTTTACCTGGCCTTTTCTAAAAACTTTGGCAATTTGGACAAGGTATATTTTCCTTGGTCTGCCCCTACCAACACTTCCATCCACAACCCCAACGTAAATTTCTTTTGCCAGTCGTATTTCATCAATTCTTTCTCTTTGCCCAAATCATCTAAGTATTCCGTTCTCAACTTTTGTCGCGACACCATATTTTACTGCACATCGCTCTCTTATAACTTCATTCATTCCTTATATTACCATTAAAGTCTACCCCACACATACTTTTGATGCTCTCAGTTTTATATTGTCTCCAACAACATTAGGGTAATGCAATTCGTCCACTATACCTGTATTTGCCGCGCAACACACGTTCCCTTAATTCGCGCAACGTGGATCCGTCGAATGGAAGCGAGCCTGATACTAAAGTATACAGGATAACTCCCAGTGACCACACATCCACCTCTGGACCGTCGTACTTCTTGCCTGAAATCATATATAGATATGTAAATTAATACATATACGGACAGTCAGAATTTTTACTTGGCTAAGATCCGCGACAAGCAAACAAAAGTAGAAAAAATAATGTGTAGACTTTTTTTACTATAGGAAGTCGAAGACAAGTTTCTCTCTTCTCTTTCGTCTTCTACAACACCTGATGGTGTGTGTTTGGTGTAATTGACAGTGGTTGGTAGTTGTTGACGGCCGTTTTTCGGTAAGATTTAGTTTAAGTTACCTGAAAATCCACTTCTTCCGATAAAATACAGACAAATAATTTGTTCTAATTTTGTTTGTTTGTCGCGGACTTTAGCCAAGTAAAAATTTTGACTGTCCATATAGTAATGGATATCCGAAAAATAACGCCCGACTCTATTAATCATAGATACATATACAAACATGCCGAAACGTTTACGCTGACAGTTCGTCAGCTTCATAAGCTCATAGTGGCTAAGACAGCTATAAAGAGAGCTATGCTAAGAAATTCTCTGGTAGACACGATTCGGAATGAAGAAATCCGCCAGAGAACCAAAGGCACCGACATAGTCTTTCGAATTAGTGCACGAAGGTGGCAATGGGCTAGTCACGTTTATCGAAGATCTGGCAACCGTTGAAGCAGGGGAGTGCTGGAGTGGAGACTGCGTCTTGGCAAACGTAGTGTGGGACGGTGCGACCCCCGGCTAGATGGTGCGACGATCTGCGCGAGCGGCTGGCAGGGACTGGATGCGTGAAGCCGAAAAGTATAAAAATGTGTCCAGCAATGGACTTCCGTAAGCTGTTGATGATGACACAAAAATGGTAACAAAAAATTTCTAGTTGGTTAGGTATGATTTGGAACGAAGAAATCCACCGGAAAACCAGAATAAGTGGCAACAGTTGCTTACCGTTGTTGAATAACCAACAACTGTTGACGAGCCCTGGAGTAGGGTAAGAGTCTTGGAAAACATAATACGGAAAGGTCCTTGTCTAGATAAAGTGATGATCTATGCGAGGAGATAATGATGATACAAAAACGTCAAAATAGTTCGCAATATTAACGGGCGTGGGGAAAATCTTTGTTTCGATACACCGAAATAATCTATAAATTACTGGTAGAGCCACGGTGCAGAAGAATATTTAGTCAAGAATGGCATATTATTTGTCTGTAGCATGAATGGGCCGGCTCGCCCGGGGAAGTACCACAATCCCGCAGAAAACCGGCGTCTGAGTATGTTTATGAGGTAGCTTAGCTACCGCGGTTCGGTCGCGGCGAGTTTCAACATGTCTCGTCTTGTCATCTCCTACGTAACTTACGACCGCAACGACAAACTACTGTTGTCACGTGAGACGTGACTTACAACCGATAAGGGTTAAAACGTGTTACTTGCACGGCGTCTACAATCAATTCATCAACGTCGCGCAGTCGCATTACACTGCGCTCGAGACAAGGACAAAAATATATGTCTAAAAGCTAGTTACCTTGAAACAACTCGGGCGCAGCGTAAGGTGGACTACCGCAAAAGGTATCCAGTTTTGAACCCGGTGTGAACTCATTCGAGAATCCAAAATCTGCTATCTTGATGTTCATTTCGCCGTCTAGTAGGAGATTTTCCGCCTGAAAATCCAAAGAACTATTGATTAGGACAGTTATATAATTTTTTATGTTTGTTAGTCAAGTGGTAAATAAAGAGAATCTATGAAGAGGATATAATTTATTTAAAATCACAATAATGTTAAAAATTTTAATCCCCTTTGCCATGGATGATAAAATAAAAAATGACAAGGGCTGAATAATTCTAAAATTGCTTGGGGTATCCAACGCATAGAACTATACAAACGACTATCGAAAGACTAAGAGTTCCACATTTAATTTTATTTATTAAACATTCTTGTTTTTATTATTGTGTTTTATTTTGTTTTTATTATCAAATGTTATTATGAACTACATAAATTGTTTAATTTTGATGTCTTATTGTACAGTATATTATATAATAGTTTGATTAAGGCCTATTTCCATTTTTACCGCCTGACTTAGAAATTGCGTCCACCCAATAATCAGCGAGCTTGATCGACAGGGTTGCCAATATCACAGTGTGGGTTTTGCTCGGTGTCGAAAATATAGACAGATATATTCTTTGTAACACACCAAAAAAGTTATCCAATTATTGATCGTAATAATACACGTTACAGCTGCGTAAAATCACTTCTCCAAGTGAATACTCGCCTTTAGATCTCTGTGTATGATTCGTTTCTGATGGCAATACTGCACCGCGGAGACAATCTGACGGAACTTCGCGCGCGCTTCTTTCTCCTTCATGCGGCCGTGTAGCACCAGATAATCGAACACCTGTAATTTAATTCATTTATTTATTTGTATATTTATTGACACAATAGACAGACTTCCGACTGGCAAACAGATGGTAAAAAAAATAATAAACAACAAATATTATTATCGTATTGGTAGAGCCACGCTGCAGATGAATACTTTGTCGAGAATGGGATATTATTTGTCTGTAGTTTGAATGGGCCGGCTCGCCCGGGGAAGTACCACACTCCCGCAAAAAACCGACGTCTGGGTGGTAGCTTAGCTACCGCACTTCGTCCGATGAACGGTTGAGTTCTGGAGACCCAATTCCCTCCCCCTCCCATAGTAACACTTTCCTTAAAGGCCGGGAACGCTTCTGCACTGCCTATGGCACTGCGGATGTCTATACGCGGCGTTGATTGCTTTCCATCAGATGACAGATAGGTCGTTTGCCTTCCTATCGCATAAAAAATATTAGAATAGACTAGTTAAAGTATATTTTATATTACATTATAAGTTTAGAGTTAGTTAATAGATATATAAGTAGATCCGAATAAAAGGCTATATTCTTTCATATATTCATTCATTCATGTTGACACAAACAAATGACGCAAGCAAATGCTGGACAGACCCAAATCTTTACAGGTTCAATTATAATACATATTTTTATTAAGTTTTTTTTTATAACTGAAGAATATTGAGTTGCATATTAATTAATATTTAAACACATTAAAACTAGTGTTCAAAATATTGATTTGGTAATATTTGTGGTTGAGCACTTGAAATTGAATACTTTTATGTTATTGTGCCTTAGGCATTTAAGGGTTCCCCCCTGTGATGCTATGCAATAGCGTCACTGATGGAGAAAGTCTGAAGGTCGCTATAATACTGTAAAAGTTTATAACCTAAAATATATATGATTAACGGTTTAATACGAACCTCCCCTCCTGACGCATACTCCATGACCAGGTATAAAGTTTTTTCCGTTTCGATCACCTGGAACAACTTCACAATGTTCGGGTGGTCCAGCATCTTCATTATACGTACCTAGGAACATAAAATATTCATTTAGTTTTTATAATTTTTTTCCATTAAAACTAATAAAATTACTAGATTGTCAACAGACTGACGTTTGATAAATTAAATGTAGTTGGTTAAGATAAATAATAAAATAGTTGAAATATGATGTACATAAAAAAAAGATAAAGGATTTTCCATATCGACGCAAAAAGCGAAAACGCTGTAAATAATACAGATGTCAAATTTTTTTCTTACATATTCGCATCACATAAACATAATATGTCGAATGGTCTAAGTCTCGGTGTTGTGCGAATAGAGATCTTATTACCGTTCAAATGCTTACCGTAGGTAAGTAAGGCATCTGCTGGGTCTGTTGTTGCGGATGTTAATGGGCAGGAGTAGTTTTTTTTTACTATCAATGACTCGCTTGCTCGTTTGCCTGTCATAAAATAAATATAGCATCTGTTATTTACCTCTCTAAACAGTTTTTGCAATGAGCCAGGGTTGAGCTGTGTCTTGTCAATGATCTTGATTGCGACCTCCTTCCCGGTGGGGACATGTTTCGCTAACTTCACCTTCGCAAAGTTGCCCTTGCCGATTGTCTTAAGGAGTTTGTACTTCCCTGGAACATGACAAGTTAAACGTAATCATCCAAAATGTCTTGTGCGAAATACCAAATACTTTATAACGTTTCATACCACCTCTGACACGTAGTTTATTTTTATATATCTGATAGTTAAGTCATGTGATTTCTTTTTAGAGGCTACAAGAGAGGGGGATCCTGCAAAGAGACAGCCACTTTCACGACAAATCCTTCACACGTCACCTATCCCCAAGGGACAGGTCCAGATTGAACGAAGGGCTCGATTAAGGATTAGAAAATGGCCGCATCTAAAGGTAGCGTGAAGTCATTCAAGGACCCCAAGCCGACGCACTTCTAAAATGGCAGTAAATGACCGGGGGAGTCGTTAATCACTGAAATAAAGTCTAGGTGGGACTTCGCTTACAGTATACAGTGGCTCGTGTTAATTTTGCTTTATAATTGTCATGTGTTTTACATATTATAGCTACTACACGTACACTTAGAAGAATATTATACTTATAACATTTATTTATATGAGAAGTTCAATTTTATGGTGTGGAATGGTATTGTTAGCCCTGAAACCTACAGTTTTTTCGGAAGAACATACGAGTAAGTGCTTAAACAGGTGAAGCGGCGAATCCGCGCGGCCCGTTCGAGAAAAATTGCGGCCGCGGCTACGCCGCTTTGCGCGTTATATGAAGTCGCCACGGTACAGTACTGTAGTGATACATTGATAAATGTATCACTAATGTAATAAAACTTTTATTACATTAGTGATACATTATATTTGAATATATTTATGATCTTTACTTCTTTTTAAATTCATAATTTTAAAATTTTAAATAAAATAAGAAATAAATTGTTTTATATGAAAACAAAAGTTCGACTGACGTCTTTCATTAGACATGTCGCCCTTCCGGCATAAAAAAATTGAGATTATATATAATGATATATAAAACATAAATGGATAAAGTGTGAATAAAGTATGAATAAGATATAAATGTAGAGTGAATATAGAATTCAATTAATTTTATTTCGAAGAATTTCAATTACATCGAAGAAAAAAAACCCCTAAAGATCCCATGTGTGGTCGTAGCAGTACGGCTGGCACGCTACAGTATTTCTTCTTCTAAGAGTGCCTCTCCAATTTTCGAAGGTTGGTAGCCAATTCAGTACAATTTTCTTCCTCCTTTGCGAGGTGCAGCAGTTCTAGAGCACTCACAATCCGGGTCACTTCCTGATATTACGTAGCAAAGACTTTCTTTTTCGACTTTTCGATTTTTCCCATCATGATCAATTGCAGCAATTTGTATCTGTCATGTCTCATGATTTTCTACCTTTGACAGCCTGCAAAAGTTCACATTTTTGCTTGACTTGTCAGAGAACCTCGTCATTGGCCACCCTTTGAGTCCAGCTGATAGCACGCATCCGTCTATATGCCCACATTTCGAACGCTGCTATATGTTTACGCTACAGTACTAAATACGTTTAAACTCGAAAGCGCACCCGGCCTCCCAACCCGTCCGCTTTATATAATTGGAAGCATGTGATATCGTGCAATCTCAGTGTATAGCGGCCGCGTCAGTTGGCTGCGCGATCGCATATGATTAGGCTCTAAGAGACCCGCAAGTTGTGGAAGACAACGACAAAAACAGTTGATTGGCGCCGAGATTATGATTATGTCTTAGGACACTGTTTTAAATAATTGAAAAACTACCACTAACCAATATGAGGCTCCTCGGAAGCTCTCGACCGTGAGGAGACTCGGGCACTGCCGGTCGCCGAGCCACCCCCACCAGCTCCCGCCGACGAATCCGACGCGCTCTGCAATGCAAAACAACCTCATTAGCTTATACTTTTACACAAAAAAAATATCATCATTAGCTAGTAGTAACACACTATTGAACAAGGGCAAAGTGGCATTTTCAAGGCATCTTTGATTTGACGCACTCATTTTTAGCACCATCCAAGCGCAGACTCGCTCGGAAGGCATATTATAAAAGCTGACGCCATGCTCAAGAATTAATATACAGAAGAATATCCGTTGTTATTACTCAATCTTATCCATAAAAATACAAAAATTTAAGTGAAAATAATCGTTGAAATTAATAAAAATCTTAAGTACATTATAGATAAAATATTCAAATCATACATGATTACTTTATTCTTTGCAGATAAAGTGTGACTAAAGAGATTTAGTGCAAAATATTATTAGAAATAAAATGTACAGTTTTTACCGAACCACTTAGTATTGTAAGATTAATATTTGATGATGTAGTCGTACATTAAACGAAGACGTCGTGAAAATATTTCTTACTGTAAATGACATACTGACGGTAGCAGCAATTGAAAGTCTCGTACTTATACGCGTTCAGTTTATAGGACACTTTCTTTGCCACACTTTGCAATAACAAAGACAGTACGTAAAGTACTGTCTTTGTTATTGCAAATGTAAGCATTATCTCTATCTGAATAAGCCACTTTTACCACGTTAATGATGCAACCACGCTCCAACAGAGACTAGTATAAATATCAATTGTATTGCATTGAAATTATGTAACTTTTTATCTTTAGGATCATCACTACTGTTGTCCACAAGAAGTCATTTTAGTTTACACTATTCAACGATCTTCAATTGATCCCTTTTTCGTGCGCGCAAATAAAATCTTGCTCTCCGTTCTTCTTATCTTAAAAACACACTGATCCGCTTTACGACGCCGAGTGGCAGAATCGACCCCAGTTCATTCACCTCTTAGCTGTCACAATAGGACAAATTATCATTTGCATAACACTTTAAACCTTATAAATTATTCTTACAAATATATTATGTTATTAAAAACTATACCAGTACCATTATTTTATCTTATAACATTTTTAATTCATGTTGGGGATAGAAAAGGAAAATTAGGCTAACATTGCGATCCAGTACTTTGCATTTTTCCCGAACTTTTTTTTCACGTACCACCACCCTGAGGAATCATCTACCTTAGGTGATATATTCAAGTCGATACATCATAAGAACCTTCGAAATAAAAGCGTATATAAATGTCTCTCAAAGACCAACAACGCATCTTCAATGCCTATGTTGTTGCAAATGACACATTTTCTCGTTTGTCTTCTATCTGCACATTCGACAAATTTTCTACTGAGCTTAACTGCTTGTAAGGATAATGACTAAAGAGAAATATAAATTTAATAAAATAAGTAATGATTACTTATGTGAACTTTATCTTCGTTTATTATTTGAAACTAAATAGTTTCAAGGAAGACATCACATGGCCAACAATCTCATGTAAACAACACCATATGAAGCATAGAATGTAAGCACATAGAATAATCTGTAGACACATCAATCATTGTCAAGAGAATCCCCTTCAGACATTTGCGACATTATATGTGTAGACAAATTATCTTCAAGCCGTACTTACTCGCGCGATATTCAAAAACAACGTGTTCAATTTTGTAAGTTATCAAAGAATTTTGTTTAACCGAGGAGACTGTAGGAGTGAAACAGTTTTAGGTGTCGCTATAAAGCCTTACAACATTGTATAGTTCTATCAATCTATTGGCCGTAATACACAGTAAAGAGAAAAAAATATAATCAGTTATCCCTGAAACACGCGCTTGTCTTATTATTAACCAACTAATAAAACTGCTCACAATTATTTTTAGATACACCAATGACTATTTATGAGAACATATAAATGGTATGCGGTGGTGATGGATTAACAATAGTAACCAAGCATCTCACAACACTGCTGTCTTTTACTGAACTATGATATCTTCTTTGAATCTTGGAAATGATTACAAGACCATGATTGTATATTTATAACTGCATTTACAATGCAATACATCTTGGTTACTGCTTCCATTTCTATTGTATGTAAAGCTATCGAATTTAATGTTAAACAACGAATTTAGAAAATGCTCTACACAATCTTTTAGTTTGACAGACGATTAACATTATATCATACCCCATGTAACTTCTGCATGGCCTTGGCGCGCTTCCTTCTCCGCCACAACTTTGAGAGAAACACAGGCGCCAGTAGGGGAAGGACCCGGTGTCGCATAGTGTGAGGATTTATTTTGAACGCCCTTATGTTACTTCAATATCACTAGATATTTTCCACTAGCTTGGAGCTAGTTTTGTAAGGTATATCAATACTGAACGAACTGATAATAAAGACCGTGCTTTTAATTACTTATCATTTGTTTTTATTATAGCTGATTATCTTAACGTCGCACTGTGAAATAAAATAATACCTGTTTCTTATTTACGACATATTTAAACCTGATTTTGTCAGGTAATTGTCAAAAATGATTTTTAAGGTTATTAGAACTATA
>JASFAT010003928.1:0-16811 GCA_031353405.1 Baronia brevicornis
CTATAATAGGACTTAAATTAGCGATAGGATTTTTAAAGTAATTTGGCTATGGGGTTCTGAGGAGGATCAGTTCATATTGGAAAAGGGATCTCTTGCCCAAAATAGTTTGGCAATCCCTGGTCTAATTAGATTAGCTAAAGTTATTAGCGTAAAGAAATAAAACACAGAAATAAACATTTCTCTATATGTTGTTTACAATTACTTTAAAACAGCAAGTTAGACAATTTTTGTTAATTGTGATTTAGTTAATTTTTCAATCCAGAATAATCATTTCAAGCATTATAGTGTAGACATAGGTTATCTGAATGGAAGGGGAAGAGTATAGTATATTATTTCAGAATCGACAATCGACAATCCTACATTTTTTCAACGGTCAGCGACGCTTTTGTAATGCCTAAAGTACTGTATATGTCTATGGGCGGCGTTGATTTCTTTTCATCAGATGAAAAGCTTGCTCGATCGCCATCATGTCGTTTAAAAATATCCATATGGATAGATACCTAACGTACACACTTATGTTTATTGGGCATATATAAAATAATGAATACGTGTGCAATAAACGGAGGTGGTTGGTGCAAGCTTCATTGTTCAGCGAACGTATTGGTCGACATTACTCACACGCTATTTAGCAGTTAGTGCGGCCGCATACCGATTTATCAATGCGACATTCATTTTGTGTTAATCGTGTTTGATATTGAACCGATGGGGTGAGACGAAACAGTACCGTGACGATAGGAATTTACGTATCGCCAATTATTTCAAAGTGCCATTGCTAACATAACTAAAACGCGCGATCGGTTTCGACTAATGGTTATCAGTTCACACAAAATAATGTTTTTGTGTGAAATGATTATTATTTTATTGTTATTTAAAGAATAAGACTAGAATTCTTGTAAGTCATTTCAACTAACATAACAGTCTTTTCATAGCTCATACATGTCCCACTGTTGGTCACAGGCCTCCCCATTTTTGGAGGCATTCAACCACCCACCACGCTTGTCCAATGCTTGACGATGATTAACGGGGTAACACGATTCGGAATAAATATTTGGAGACCATTTATATATGTATGGTCCCAATGCGGGAATCGAACCCACGAATATTTAGTCCGTAGGCGGGAGCCCCACCATTGAGCCAATTGGTCGTTAACCTTTCAGGAGTAGTGCTTATGCTAGGAAACTATGATTAACATCTACAGTCTAATGGTAGAATTGAACCCAGGGCCTTAGATCGTAAGCGTAATCATTAACGATTAGGTATTACTGCTTAATTGATGAACATACCTGCCTTCAGAGTCGCGGTTCTACATTTCAGCACAGTTGCAGTAATTTTTTTAAATATTTAATATTTAGAAATTTTTTTTGGTTAGCATTCAAATCGTCCTCCTTGTATTGATCCTATAATAGAACGTACGGTGTATTAGAGTAGATAATGCTTGCAATTGAGTTATGTGTAATTAGAGTGCACTTTCATGTCATGAGACTACTATTTCTCAGAATATAACGCCGTAGGTGTTGTATCGGGTTTTATTATCCCGTCCTTTTCGCCAATGTTATATCGGGATTTTTCAAACATACACACACAGACATAGGTCCCAAGGCATGCCGCCTAGGCAGGTTTTCAGTTAAACACAATCTGTGCTAGCTGCCCTAAATATATTTACGCTCCATCTAGCTGGCGGGAGCTTCGAAAATGGTCTCCACTCATTCGTCTAATCCAACACTTATCGGTTCTGCGATAGACGTGTCTAGTCTATTGCCACTATAGTTTACTAATTCTTAAAGTTATGTTGGTGATTCTGGTTTTGAAGCGGATTACTTTATTCTGAATCATATTCATCAGAGAAACTCCAAATTTAATATGGTGATAATGGAGTAAAGCAAAAAAAAAATATAATGTGTGTTTTTACTGGAAGGAGTGGATTTACGGGGAATTTAAACTAAATCATACCACAAAAAACAGCCGTCAGCAACTCTCCACCTCCTGACCACTATCAACAACACCAAACACACACTACGACTTTTCAACCTTGCACACGACACGTGTTTCGTCTCAACACGAGACATCATCAGGTATAGTAGACTGTACGGAAGACAACTGTTAAGTCACTTAAGTGTATTAAGTATGTTAAGTCACTTTAGAGGTTGAAAATGGAGAGTGGCTGACGGTCGTTTTTTCGGTAAGATTTAGTTTAAGTTCCCCGTAAAGCCACTTCTTTCATTAAAAACACATTATTATTTTTCTGTTTTTGTTTGCTTGTTGCGGATCTTAGCTAAGTAAAAGTTCTAACTGTTCACATGTTGATAGTAATAATGATTTGTTTCACACGAACATCCATAGCGTAAGAAATCTGTAGAATTTTCATTGCGGGGCATGTGCTTTTCTCAAGGTGAATGATTTAGCTTGCATGCAAGCAGATTAGCGACCGGAAGGCCAGGTATGCTGCAACAGAAATACTTCCGTCATCTAGCCGCAACTGTTTATGCCTAGATGTGACTTTTCATTAGTTGTAGCAATAAACCCCTACCCTAACGAAGACGTGGTTGAAACTCTTTATATAGCAAATAATTAAAATGGGAGCTAGTATTAAATTAATCGGTTAATCAGCTACTAAAATTTTGCGATTAATAAGACACACTAATGTCCTCTGCAACTCGTATAAAGAGCATAATCTTTTAAGATTCACACAATAATTAGTAGAGAAGAAAATAAAGTATAAATTTAGACTTTTTTTATGGCATAGGAGGGCAAACGAGCATGCGTGCCGCCTGATAAAAAGCAGTCAACGCCGCCCATAGACAACCGCGCCACCGCAGGAGTTGCGTGAGTGTTGCCGGTCAAGTTAATAATGTTTATTAATAATGTCACTAGTAGGTTAGTATTATATGTACTAATCACCACGCATTGACATCACATTTCATAGCCTACTAGCTGCTAAGTACACATTATACGTACGCCATATTTAATCGTTATCACCGCACAGAGCGTGTGGCGTATTCGTTACCGGATTATTTACTTATCCTACCTATAGCGGACTTATGGAGCAAGGGAGTTGAACAAGGTGCATCCTGTGTGAAACTTATAGGCCCCTTAAATTTACTTATCTTTAACAGAAGTGTTAAAGATATTTATATATAATTAATTTTCATACTTATATAGCTTTTTTATACCAATATGAACTATATCCCTACAAAATTTTTGACTGCTTTATGTTATATTATATACACTATAATATAAATGAAGAAAATGTGTGTAATGTATATTTTTATCATTTATATAAGAGACGATATACATACATACGTAAGTTGGAGATTATATATCATAAGATATTATGTGTGTAACAATAAATATTATAATGTACCTTGTATGTGAAAGAGGCACTGAAGTTTGCATATTTAGATTCTATTCAAATATAAAAACGAATTTGAAGAACATATTGTGACAGATATAAAAATAAAGTAAAAATAAAATATATCCTTCGTTATACTTAAAGTACTTTAAATACCTTTTTATTTTTGACTTGAAGTTGCATTGAGGCGAAATATCGATAATGAAACGTACTTCTGAATATTTCTCAACAGTCTAGCCACCTCCTCAGGTCTGGCGGAGTTGTCGTGGTCATGGATTGTCTGATTAGTTTTTAGCGGCCTTAGTAAAGTATCTCTATTTGTTTCTATCTGTAGCACTACGTGTTAGTCGGTAAGGGAACAGTTAGGAAAACAACGGTCTATATATGTTTTACATTCTGCGGTCCATATACACCTACGAAATTTCTCCGGCCAAGCACCGAAAGTAATAAATATTGTATTTGAATAATTGGTAAAATATCTACATTTAGTATATAAAAAATTAACCAAACATTCCAACGTTAGCAACATATAACTATACTATATGCTACTTACAAGATAATAAAAGACAGAGTCTGAATGATATGAAACGCCAGAAAGTATATTATTTCATAAGACTAATGACGGATCATTACACAGTTGGTGCAGTAATTGGAAGACATGGAAGAAACATAAAAAGCTCGCACGCACTCTCTCATTAAGCCATTCGCAAATGAACTTTGCAAAAGAGGATCGCACGCGGTTGGATTGCTCAGCATTGATTCCGATGATGCAGATGCAGACAGGCAGAGGTCATTATCATTATCGTGCTACCCGGGATCCATTAATCACGTTGGTATTCCTGAACCGTGCGGAGGCTTCATCACCCCCGTTCTACTTTCCACCCCCCCATCACCCCGCTCAACCCCAAGTACCTGGACGCACTCGTGCATTCACCCTTCCCTTATCAGTTTTGATGTAGCGAGTCGCGAAAACAGGGCGGAACTCTGGATAAGAAAGGAAATGACACGTATATTTCGGGAATTTTATGTCATTTCGCAACACACGAGAATAATGGGAACAAAAGTGCTATGTTTATATGTCGCGACATTCACGGTCTAATCTACTTTTACCTTCTTCAACATGTTTAAGAAAACTGTTAAAGCATATGATACGTTTCCCACCTTTCTTGTTTTAGCTATTGCACTCTTGTTTTGTATTCAAATTTTTTTTATGAAACTTGTTAGATTAAAATTATTTTCTTTTTGTTTTGTTTATTTGTATATTATATAGGTTTTAATTTTAGTTATTGTAAAAAAAGGTGTCATTAATAAAGTTTTTTTATTATTTCTTTTTCTAACATACTACATAGTATGTTAGAAAAAGAGTTTGATATTAATATTTTGATTAGACTACCCAATGGTGAAGAGTTTTCTTCTGTGGACACCATAAACAACCGTAAAATAATTCTATTCTGTTGCTTTAAACGTTTATTCGTTAAAAGTGAAAAATACCGGTATGCATATTAATTTACAACCTTTAATTCTCCTCACAATAATAAAAAGAGTCTCATCCCTACCATTTGAGATCTGTGATTCACTACGGTGTGTTCCTTCTCTACACTACTATTATGTGGAGTCATCTACCTTTAGTGGAATTTCCGAATCGATATGATATTAAAACCTACATTCAAAAATAAGTCTACACATTTCTCAAAGAAAGAGAAACGTATCTACAAAGCCTATGGTGGTGTACATGTCAGTGGTGTTGTATACTTTCTATCAGGTAACACGTTAGCTCAATTGTCTGTTTATGCCATACAAAAATTGATCTTCTATATACAGCACAAATAAATAACTATATAGGTATGTAACTTAAAATAAATAGCTATATAAGTATGTTACTGATTTTATCGATGAGTTTTTAAACTAAATTCATTTCAGGCGTTCAATTGGCATCTTCGCTCTGAATTAAAGGGTCGTAAGTTCGACTTCTTTATCACGATGAATGTTTGTATGGTTCTACGCGTATTTATGAATGTTTATACTTGTCAATCTTAATGTAATCAGACCTTTAGTGTAAAGAGTTTGTTGTTATATTTTTATAAATGTATTTTTATGTTCATTACATTCCTTAAAAAAATTGATTAGTGTATTTTAAAATCGTTTATAGTTGGAATATTTATAGTTTATAAAAAGTCTTATCGAAGTATCAAATCAGGTGGTTATTTTTCAGAAAAAATGAAAGGTATGAGAAAGAGATGGAAAATAATTTCCGACTGAGATCTAGATACGACCCTTCGTTATTTGCTTTCATCTATTTCACTAATGCGTTGCACTGCATTGATATTCTGCATACAATCCCGCTTAGATTCGATTCACGATAAGACCAGTTATTAAATCAGTCGGATAAACAACTGACACCTGTGCATCTAGACCTATTTGCATACAAATATATGTCTAAATGTACTTTATATTAATATTTAAAAAAAATATATAAATGAAATGCAGTTTATTTTTTCAAAGGTGTTGTTGTTCCTAGATGTATTTACAACTTTGTCCGGAGAAATCGCAAGCAAGAGATTTGCAAATAACAGACTGTTTTCATTCCCCACTGAAACCAAGGTAAACGCATCACGACAGCAGGAGAGAGGCTAGTGGTAATCCAAGAGTGATGTATTATGGTTAAGTCCGCTATTTCAAAGCTTTTTAAAATATTAAATTAAAAATCAATAGGTAATAATGTGAAGTAAACAGAGATAGTACTTAAATAAACTGGTTAAAAAATTAACAACGATTTTATTGCATGTCAGAGGTATATTAATTATTTTTTATTTTATATCATTCAACATCAATTAATATATTACTGAATTAATTTTAATAATATTAGATATAATTACGTTACAAACTCGACGTAATACGTCACATCGAGTGAATTCCACACTAAATTACAAATTAATTAAATCATTTAAAATGAGTTACATGTTTAGCATTAAATCCTCTTGGTGTATTGTTATTTCAGTAATTGTATTCAATAGGGATGATCAAGTAGGTAATCACATGGTAAAGGATACAATGCGCGGTTGGTCCATAAATCTATGTGTTATGATAGTTGAATCCAAAGTAATTGAGTTAAACCAATCGAACGTTAAATCGTACCGTAAAACCGTGGAATTACTGTGATTTAAGATAATATTATGTTATTATATTTTGTAAATATAAATATAAGTCTTTTTACAATTTTAGTATCTATACAAAGATAAAAACTTCAGTGTTAGCGAATTTATTTGTGAATATTCAGTGTTAGCGATTAATTGATGATAATAGAAATGCCTGAAAGGTTTTAAAGTGATGATAGAACATCGTGGTGAAGATCAGGCCGTACAAAGATTGTAGCGATGGGGAAAGTAAGTGATAGACCATCAGGGCGCTGCAAATTTTTGTTAGTTGTTTGTTGTAAAACGATCTGTACCGATACTGGCTCTTCATTCCTTTAGGGTCTTTTCTGTTCTGTTCTGTTCTGTTATGGGGTCACCTACTACTCCAAGATTCAACTGTGTACAATGTCTGGAAGTCCCCTTTTCCACCACAAATAAAATAAATGGAAATCAATAACGTTAAAACGCGCTGAACAAAATTTTCTTAAAAAAGTGTGCATGTGCTTTAAATCCGACGTTTGTGTGTCTTAATATACGAGTAGGTTAATTAAAGTTGTATATACACTCTTTTGCAAAAAAAAGAATCGCCGCTTTTGATTTGTATACATTATTAATAATAATATAGTTCTAAAGAGGTTTTAATAGCCAAACTATGTTACTGGCGCTAAATAAAGAGTCTGGGTATAAAAAAAGTTAGAAAAGCTTTTGTTTTTTTAAACAATTCCTTTTTAGTTTGCTTCGCGGGTTAATTGTTAGAAGGTTATCAGGCAACTAAAACTAACTTCTTGTTATTTTTAGTCGAATAATTTATGTTTGTCGCATCATCCTACCTTATTGTGATATTAAAATATCTTTGTGTCTATTGTAATGGCAGGAAAAGCAACGAGAGCAAGTAAAATTATAGCGCTCCTGGAAAAGGGGTGTAGCTCATATTAAGTCTCGCAGCGGTTAAACGTGAGTCGTTCTACCGTCCAAAGAACCTGGACTTCATACCAAGAAATTTTCGTTCAGAGAAGACAAAGTTCTGGGAGAAAACGTTGCACACAACCACCGCGCAATGACCGCTTTTTAGTGACTTGGGCGCTGAGGAACCGCAATTCCTGTTACATAGATTTCAAAAGAAACCTTAAAGAGGTACGAGGAGTACAAGTTAGGCTATGGACTGTAAAGAGGAGGCTTTTTTCTGCTGATATACGCAGTCGACGACCAACACGGGCTCTCCGTGAGCACTGAATTACTCGATTGAGGTTCGCTAGAAATTGGCTATCTTGGACAATAGGTAACTGGAGTAGAATACTCGTGTCCGATGAAGTTCGAATTTGTTTGCATGGTGAGGACCGAAATTGACTAAAACACCGTTTCTAAAATTCAAGTCTTAAAAAAAATATTAAAAAAGAAATTTTCTAGCCAACTAAGTTAATGACATACTCAAAATATTAATATTATTTGTAAAAAAGCCAATGACTGTAAGGTGCCCGTTTTTTTACAAGAGTATATATACTCGTAACGAACGATTTTATAGATTTATTTGAGATAATGTTTCTATATGATTCTATAAAAACTTTAACATATAATATATTTTACTATATAAGGAGTATCATGGATAAATATTTTTAACGGTAATTAATTTTTTCCTTAATATCTTTCTATCTTAACGACTTCGTTAATTATGGCCTTTATAATATGTATTTATTTTAAAGCAAAAACCAAAAACTTACTAATTCGTTAGGAGCATAATCTTGGCTGAGATGAGAAATATAAAAATGTTACAGCTTTTGCTGATTACAGCGTTAAACAGCAGTTTATTAAAAAGTTTAATACTGAGTGTTATTTTATATGGCACGTTTAATTACTCATCATTATCATGACTTTTAAATTCATTTTTAAAACTATTTGTTATTAGCATACATACATATTATCACGCCGGTTTCCTGTAGAAGAGATAGGCAGAGACCATAAATCTCAATCTGCTACGATCACGGCACACTTTCTTTGCTTCATCCACACTTATCACTCCCTTTATACAAGGTCGCCGGGTAAGAGTACTTTTGAGCTGACCTTTCTTAAGAACTTCATCAATTTGGATAAGGTATGTTCTTCTTGGTCTTCCATCTTTCATCATTCATCATTCATCATTCATCTATCCACATTCTTATCCAAAGTCTTTCATCCATCCGCTACCTTTTTGTACTACCCTTTTCTACCATTTTGTAGAATTTTTGTTTTGTTTGCATCAACTAAATATTCATTAATAAAATTTTATCTAAAAATCGTATGTTTAAGTGTAATATTTACACTTAAGTATACCTTTCTCGGTACAGTAAAGAAGGAAGAAGGCTTCTGTATAAAACATGATCGTTTTCATTAAAAACGAACCAGCGAAATTAAACACGAACATGGTATATAAAATGTTTCTTTTGACCACGCACGACTATTGCAATGTAAGCATGCAACATTGAAACTCTGCTCCATATGAGCGACTCGTTGATCCATGGGGGAAATCTAAACTGTAAAAGTCTGACATGAAACTCGTAAAGCATGTAGTCACTCCTCTATGACCCTAGTGGCTTTCACACAGTTACATCTATTTCTGTGACTCGATACGCGCTCGTTCGTTTGAATATTTTCAAAATATTACTTTTCTTTTAGATATACTTCTTTATAAAACAAAGCAGGTAATTGAGTAAGTGTGTCATCTGATGGTAAGTAATTGCAACCATCCATGGATATTTGCAACTTCAAAGGCCCTGCAAACGTGCTGTCCTTTGAAAGGGACATAGAAATAGTAGGAAGAAAAGGGGGAAATAAAAGACGAAAGGAATAGAGCTTTTAGCTCTCAATGTTCACTGATCGAAAAGCAGTTAGGAAGCTGATTCTTAGAAGTAAATTTTCAACGAGAGGATGGTACTTCCGCGAAGAAGATTACACATTCATGCAATTGACAATCTTTGTCCCAAATAAGTAAAAGTCCCATTTAAAATATATTTTTAAAATTTATACATAAATTAATAAATATATACCCTACTAAAATTGACAAGTTTACAGTTTGAATGCAACGTAACTAACTAACTAAACTAACTCTGTTGGCGCAGCGATCCAAAATAGATCTTGGCCTCCGAACAGATCTTACGCCACTGTGCCCTGTCCTGCGCTACCACCTGCCAGTTTCAGATTTGAAGGTTGCGCAAGTCATCATCTATCATGTCTCTCCACATACGTTCTCTTCACTGCACGATCCTCCGCCGTCCTCTCAACGTGGCCCAGTTAACGAAGTCGGTGAGCCTTAGTCTCTCCTATTGCATTAAGTTGGGCCACCAGATGCTCGATTTTTCGATTTCGCCAACTGCCACCAACTCTTTGGTTGGGCCCAAGATTTTGTATGCAATGTAGCACAAAAATATATCTCAGAAGCTGGTTAGGACCAACGTCCATTAGTGAGTCATATACTATCAGTCTTAAGTTAAAACCTGTCAACATATATAACTTAAGTATTTATTATATTTCAATGTAAATAACATACATTTTGAGCGTACAACAACAGATTGAGTGACGACCTGCGCAAGACGGCTGACAGGAACTTGATGCGTGAAGCCAACAATCGGGCTATGTGCCACATCTTAGGAGCAATTTATCTATTGACTCTTATTTATGATCATGAAGATGAGATATACATAAATAGATATAAATTTAAATATATATAAAAAATCTATTTAACAATCCTACTATAACGCTTCACATATCACAATACGGCTCGGTTACAAGTGGAGATTAAATCTATAATAGTAGGACAGTGCCGCTAACATAATATTGGTAGGCCAAAAATATTAACTCCTGGTTTATAGATAGCCGTATGTATTTCATCGCTACGAGTAATAACGTGGGTGCGGTGTCCGATAGCATCTTTCAGGGGGGTGTATTCACGACGAGCTCGCCTCACGTAGTGTGTAATCAATACCGCACACTATGAATATTTGAAAACTTTTTGTTTTGTCCATACTATTGTCGCGCCGGACGTAGGTACAGGTAATTGAAATAGTTGTGTGTATAAACTGTCCTTACAAAAGGCTAAAATAATTGAGGCCAATGTTTTGTACGGTCTGTACATAGTTAAATATTACTATTAAAAGCTTTTGTATTGGTTAATTTTTCGAGCATCAGTGTGGATTTAGTTTATGCTTTTTATGAAATGAATTTCCGTTCCTCTTGAACACTATTATTCATGGTGATGATGATATAAACATACTTGTGATTATATTTTAGCATGAAATATCCATGAATGATAAAAAAGTTTACCGATGTCCATAAGCGACACGATGTGTCAGAACTCGTTAAGATCGCTACGTTATTTTTGTATTTAAAAAGTTCCGGTTATACTAGTTCAGCTTATAGTATAATAATATAAGTTTCTAGTATGTTTTTAACTTTTTGGAGTTTATATCAGCGTTAAAGCTTACACATCATTTTATGTGGTAGAAACACGATGGGTGATTTTCTGTTCAAAAATTGAAAAAAAAACGACAATTATTTTTAAAATTGAGCAGGCGCATCGCCTCATGGAAAGCAATCAATGCCGTCCATAGACATCTGCAAGGTCTAGAACACTGCTGAAGGTAGTACACGAAGTAGTAGTGCATAAAAAGAGGTTTAAAGCGAGAATAAAACCACATAAAAAGCGTAGGTATAGACAAGACTTTTTAAAAAGATGTATAAACTACTTAGCTACACTGCCTAACAAAACATTTCTGATATCGTATTTCCTTAAACATTCTGTCAGATTTGGGGTTCTCCCAAAATGTTTGTCCATGTTGAGCAGATAATGAAACCGTAGTTGAAAACGTAAATAGAGCTTAAGAAGTACGGGTGGCATGGATTGAAAGCGTTTATATGTGTTTATTCAACTTTAAATGTTTTATTCCGAGATAACTGTATCCTAGTATTTGTTCGTATTGTAAAATACTGCTTGCTTGTGAGGTTAATCTGTTTATCATATTTAAAAATATTGATTATTTTGTAATTTATAGCTTCGTGTGTAGTTGTGCATAATTATTCACAGAATAAAAAAGGGCAGGAAGGTTTCTTTTGCAAAGCGCTCCAATGTCCAGCGTAACGAATAAATGAAAATTCGCCATGACATGATCAGAATGGTTTTGTGATAATCACACGGTGAATGCAAAGAAATGTCAGAATTGAGTATAGTTTATAGGACATGGTAGAAGTTAAGAAAAAGACATGACCTGTTTTAAGAGCAATTAATAATTCAACATTTACATCTTTCTTCACCAACATCTTAGTATACAAACAATAATAATTATGCAACTAACTACTTTATCCGTCGCTTAATTTCAAGAATTCAAAAGTGAAATATTTTATACTTGTAAAGTATTAAACGTATATAATCATGACCATATTATTTAAAGCAAGCACAATTTGTTGCTTTGTAAACAAAAATATTTTTTCATATTATCGATAATGTAGCAATTACAGATTACTTCTTTAATACTCTGTGTCGTTCACCCGCACAGCGGTAAATTACGTAACAATTCAAATGGAAAATGAAATGCCTGCTTGCGAACCATTAAGCAATTTGAATTTAACACTCGTCCCTTCATTTTCCTGTTACCGCGTAAATTGCAAGATTTACTTACTCAAATTTTTGTAAATGGCGCAACATGTTTTTGAAAAGTTCACGCTACTAATATTAAAAAAAATTCACTTAATTTATACATCCATCCAATCCATATTCCTGTAATAATTAATAGTTGTATTTTTTTTCAAAACCAATATCACCAGACAACTATCGACTACTTAGCATTTTTTTATGGGATAGGAAGGCAAACGAGCAGGCGTGTCACCTGATGGAAAGCAATCAACGCCACCCTTAGACTTCTGCAGCGCCATAATTAGTGCGGAAGGATTGCCGACCTTCAAGGAAAGTGTCATTATGGGAGTGGGAATGAGGTCATTATGGGTTTTATTATTTTCCTCAACTTCTTATTTTATGGAGTTAATAGTAATGTAAGTAAATTCGTGATAATGTTATTCAACATAATTCAAATAAAATAAATTATTTATTTAAAATTTGAAACCACAGCCTTGTTCACTTAAATGCTTGTACCGAAACGAAATGCATACAGGGCATTAGTCCTTGTAAAAGTATAATACTCAAAAAAATGATAATATTCTCTGCTGCTAAACCAACGTAGTTAAAAGTGTACTTAAAGTACATATAGGAGTCAAAGTGAATGTTTCTTTACAAAATTTTCCTTGACATTCTTTCTACGGAGTAATTTGAGCTACTTTTTATATTTATTCAAAGCAGCAGTTGAAATAAATCGTTTACCTACCGTCTGTTGAAAAATAAATAAAAACTATAAAAAACAAATCAACCAAGAAAATATCAAACACGTGTGTAAAGCAATTGGGCTATAATCGCGTATGAGCTTTTGCTCGTTGAAGCTCCTTAGGGAGAGTGAAAACGTTTTAATTCTCCACAGCCTTTAAAATATGCGTTCAACGTTCTTTTTAAATAATATATAAATTCGTTATGAATATATTTGAAATACGATTATATATGAAAAAATATATTAAGTAAGTAAATCTACTATGATAACACTGAATATTTGCTAGTTGATAACTTATATTTTTTAGATCATGTCATTACTTTTTCGAAATAGTTAAGAAAACATGCAATTTGAATATCTAAAAAGCCATCCTTAAATCTAAAGCATTAATAGCTCAGTTAATAAGGAGCATACGATTTGATGTCGTGTGTTTTTCTTAGGAATGGTTCACTTCTTAGCACAAATATTTTTAATTCATTGTGAATTGTTAACAAATATTTTGGTAATATTTGCGATATTGCTAGTACCTTTTTTTAAAATAAAGAAGTACGCTCTAAACTTTCCTTTATGCTATGTTCTTTGAGTCAGACTTAATTTTCATAAAAAGTTCCGTTTGCAGGAGTTTGAGTAAAGTTTTTATAATCAAACACATCACAATCTGTCAATGGGATGCGCCACTGACTAAAACAAAGCTATAAATTAAGGCAGGAAACGGGAGGCGAACGTTTGCCGCCCGTATTGAAAGATTTACTTCCTCTGTTTAATTGCAATAACGGCTAGGCACGTTGGTATCGTATTTTTCTTTTTACACTCCGCCTCTTATTGCCTTCAGGCCGTTAAATAAATTTATGACGCTCGACAAAGTTCAGCCCACCTCTGCAACCTCTGCGGTAGGCTAAAATTAGGTGGAAATGTGGAAGAGAAATAAAAAGCTCGGTCTCAGGTGCGTTGTTCTCCGTTGCCCGGCTAGTGGGATTAGCTCTTGGCTCGCGGTTAAATGGCCGGTCCGCTAATAAAAGTTTCTTAACGCTCATAGTTTTGGGCCCCCGTCCCGTGGACTGAAATTTCCCTCTAAAAACTTTCGCCGGACGCTAGTTTTGTTTCACATTAAGCAGACCAAGCCAGGTGGGATTTCGTCATTATGTCTGGCTTGATGGACTGAACCCGAAACTTTATTGTGATGGCACAAGCATGCGCTCGCTCACTTTGTTTTATATTTCGTTTAGAGACGGTAGGAAAATGGAGTAATTTAATTTTATATTCGTAACATAAATAAAAGGCAACACCGAAACTCACATTAGCGCCCGGTTCCTTTAAAACCGCCGATCTAATCTGAAACAAGAAACAAACACGCCTAAATAACAATAAAATTGTAATAAAAACTTTTGAGCACGCAACCGAAATTGTATAGGGAAAATTGACCAAATTATTATTTATGTCTGGAGATTAAAACAAGGCATTATAGGATATTACTTTCCCCCTTTTCGGAACAACTCGCATCGGTACGTGATTTTACCGATTCTTCTAATTTAAAACGGTGTATTAAGGAGAAAGTGAATTTTATATCACTCCTTAATGTGGCAATATAAATAATTATATCAAATTCATAATATTATTTCAAGTATAAATTAATTCGACTTTATTAAAAATTAAAACAAGATATTTTAAAAGATACAGTAATTAATAAAAACATATTTTTTATAAATTATTGTTAATATAAATGCAGGGTACTAGAAATATGTTATTTGTTGCTAATTTAGAAAAAAATGTATTTTTTGAAAAAATGACGTATAAACATAAATGGAAAAGTATTGTATGTCACGTACATGCCTATAATATTTAATGAATTATTTTAAATGTTCAATATTTCGAAGTAAATTGCATAATTGTTGATTACCTCATAGTTATATGAAAATATTGTACCCACATTAATTTCTACCCATCGTCAGTTTACGGGTTCGGTTTGCGGTCACGTAATGCTGCGTATACGGAAATTTGCGTCCCTTTCTAACCTCGTTAGCCATATTTATTTATATATGTATAAAATGTATAGATGATAAAAAAACCGATGTAAATCTTATAAATATAACCAATTCATTTAAATTATAATTTTTATCTATTTTATAAAAATAAAATAAATAAAAATTATATGTAACAAACAATATTAATATAATATTACAAACAAAAGTATTAGAAAAAGAAAAAAGAAAAACACAAATAATAACAAATAAAAATAATAACAGTACATTGTGTTACCTATGTATACTGCAGTATGGATTATAAAAAGGTCTACACTCAGCAAAAGCCCGCGGCAACCCACAGTGCTGATTTTAAGTGTAACCTAATTGTCTCAACCTGGCAGCGCAAGGATACGATTGTACAATCTATTTATATTATAGATATATTATGCAATTACGTAAAATATATTTAGTACCGAAATAATATTACATAACAATAAACAAATATTAAATTGGATAGGAATATTAGGCAGTGTAGAAAATAAAAAAATAAAAGAAAAAAAGTATATTTGTCAACACGCAATCTCTAATTCCAGTATCGAAATTGAATATAAAAGTGGCAAACCTTGGGAGAGGCTTGGATAATGGACTGCCGTAAGTCAATTGCCGTTATCAATTAAAACTCGTTATTTATATTTCATAATATACGTTGCCAGTGAATTTTTTTTTATTTAGTGTTATATTAGAAATGTTCATTAGTAAAAAGAGTTAAAAAACATTTAACAGATTTGATGTGGCATTTATTTGGCTTAAATCCTCACGTGGGAAAGTTGTGAAGCGCGGACATCCATAACTTTGTTAATGTTGAAATAATGTGCGTTAGCAGTGGACCCTCGCATTTCGGATATTACGGTCAAGGTAGGTTAGTGTACATCCACTCAATTATGCAAACGACTGGGAGTTTAAGGTTTTGAAGATGAACAGATTTCGTGGAAATTGTTTTAATTTTATTTTGCTTAAATAAAATTAAAACGCGAATAACGCGTATGAGAAAGAAGTGTAGATAGGCGTATTACCAAATAATCCGTTTAACAAGTTTATTTTTTTTCTTCATAGGTTCCTATGTAAAATAAACTTCATTATCATCGTGATATGAAATAATAAATTAAGACTAAATATTAGGTTAAAAAAATTTGTATAGTTTAGAACGTTTTCTAAGATGGTGACACAACAGAAACGAACTATACTACACAGTATCTTAAAATAAAAATTAGTTTGCTTCAAAATATATAGCTTGTTGAATGTGCTGTATAAAATACCAGTTACAAACAGTAATCGACTTACCGATTTACGGAGAGATTCCACAAACTCGTCTATCTGCGAGATTGGTGAGATATGAAAGAATTACCAAGAATCCTGAACACTCGTTAACTGAGTTGTCCCATGTCGCAACCGTGGACGTGGCCAAACAAAATGTAATTTTGCCCCGAAGCGCTCTCTTACGTGACCCGAGAAAGATATAATGCTTTTATGAAATTATTACAGCTTTTATAACTAACTGCTACGGACATGTAGAAAAATTAACGACACAAGACGTTACCTGATTACAGCACAAATTTTTCTACTTAATATTTGCCGTTGTGTGACACCTGTTACTTAATTTTCATATCATATTAATATTTGTACACACACACACATAACATTGTTAATATTTTTCATATCTGAACTAATTCTTTTACATTGTTCTTTAAGCAATTAAGTAGTTCCATATGTGGAGAATGTTTAAATACATACTTAATTCTTATTTTGAATTAACGACTACATTCTGTCAATAACCAATAATTCATTATATACACTATAATTAAAAAATCTAATTGAGCACGAAAATCAATTGAAAAGTATCCTAATGTTTCGACAGCTATGGGTTTTGCGTAGTTGTACAAATGTAAAGAGATCTACGATATAGAAAGAAATATCCATGACATAATTCAATGTTGATTGAGCCTACAGTATAAATGAGTCAGTTCGA
>JASFAT010000053.1:0-28614 GCA_031353405.1 Baronia brevicornis
TTTCTGCCATTACAAAAGACACAAATATATCGGTTTTAAGTCACGATAAGGCAGGATGATGTGACAAATATAAATTATTCTACTAAAAGTAACAACAAGGTAGATTTAGTTCTAACAAAAAACCCGAGAAAAGTAAGTAAAAAGTCACAAACTTAAAAAAGAATTATTTTTTCATACCCACAAATTAAAATAAATTATTGAGATTTCAATTCAGTGTTACTTTAACGTTATCGTTAAAAAAGTGTAGTTAAATTAAAACCCTTTTTATTTTAGTATTCTATCAATGAATCAATTAATCTTTTAGTTTAAAATATACCGACGAATACGAATATTCTAAAGCATTACATACACTGAATTTCATGATAGAATAACATAAATTAAACTGGCGCCTCGAAGTCCAGCCACTCCCAAGTCGATTCCTATCTACCGCCGTGTACACAATTTATGTACTTACGAGTAATATTTATGTATGTGTTACGCAACCACGTAACAATAAAGCTTTTGGGTGGCACAATCAGAATGCGCTAACACCGTGGAATGCGGCTTCGTTTCCAGTAACCTGGGAACACCCAACGGACATCAGTTACAAGATTCCAAGCACTCTCGTTAAAACGCTGAACATCGTCGCTTGTATTAGATTATTTATTATGTAATATTAACTTTAATATTTAACTTTATGTAATATTTTACTTAATTAATATATTATGAACTTAATTTTAATAAATTTATGAGAGTTCTTTTCTCAATTTTCAACAATAAACATACTGTTATTATATAAAAAAAAATTTTTGACTTAATATTAATTATGTACAAGTTTGTCGAAAGTATGTAATAGAAATGAATTTATTGCAAACAATAAATTAATTTTGCTTACCACTTCTCCATATCAGTGGAATCATCAAAATTATGTTACAAATACTATTACAAAATATCAGATTTGGTGTGTAATGTAATATATCAGATGAGGGAGTGATGCTATATTTAATATTACAGTAGCATTGAAGTACATTTATGATGGATCACACCATCACTCAAGCGCTTAATGTATGTTTAGTCAATGTCAACAATAATAAGGAAAGAACCGGCAGTATAAAGTTTTGGATTACAATTTACTTGATTTAGCAAACTATAGTCGTCAGATCTTAAAACAACAACAAAAGTGGCAATATACGTCCAAAATGTCCAAGACGACGCATGTTTTGTCATAACGTTTGTGGCTTAAGAATATTATAATAGCTGTTTAGTGATTCATTTTGTAATGTTTTAGTTATACGAATCTATTTGAATCACGTTTAACTCGAGTACACGGTTCAGTTGTCTATACTTCTCATATTATCTGAAGAAACCAAACATTTGAAAGAAATTATACCATTAATTTCCATTTCCTTTTAGAGGCTTAGGGGCATTGATAGATTTCCTGTAGCTCCAAGACTGATTTGGGTTTTCAAAGATAAGAATCGAGGTATTGAATTAAATAGGTATTGAAACTATGATGATTACTTTTTTTTTATTTTTACTCTATTCTTTCTCAGTTTTTTGGTTTAATCCTTGTATGTTTTCATTGTTATTATTATTTTTATTTTCCCTGATTCTCACTTCAAAGTTAGCGACAGAAACGTACGATTCGGGCTGTGTTGGCGCCACCGCCTTATTAATTTCAGTCACCCGAGAACGTTTTAAGACATTGAATCACACCATCCGCAGACAAAACAATGGGCAATATTTCATTATACCCCACATGTCTATAATTTACACATATAACAAAAATCTTGAGATTGTCATTTGTATGAAATACGCCTTACATTAAAATTTTGGCTCTTTAATCCTATATATATATATATATATATATATATATATATATATATATATATATATATATATATATATATATATATATGGGGTTTCCCTTTATTGTGTAATTAAATAGATATTTTAATGCAATACACTGCTAAAATATATGTTATCATTAATATAACTAACTTTCAAATATTCCATTAATAAGAACCTATTCTTCGAACTGCTACTAACTGGTTTCAATCAATATCGTAACAACCGTTACGGCACTAACGTTTATAAATACGCTGAAGCACAATAAGATACTTAAACTCAATAATACCTCTTAGGTATTGTAAAAATAACCCAGAAATTGCTATTTTATAAGTAAGCAGAAATAAGTATCAGTAGGTATTCGAAGAAAGCACACAATAAAGATTAACTAATTTTATTTGGTGCCTTCTATGAATATTGATATACATTTATCGTTAAAATTGTAAATCGGCTAGCGTGAATTTATTTAACAAATTGCATGTGGATAATAAGTTAAAATATACAATTTCTTATTTAACTTCCTTATACACTCACTATGTACACCGATTGTTTTATACAGAAAAAAGGTTTTAATTCTTTAAAAAAATAAGTAATGAACAACTTCACATGCAAAAATAAAATAAAAGCCTTGCTCCACTCTAATATGAAGTGATTATGACGAAATGTGGTCTCTTAAAGATTCATGACAGTAATAATGATGATTCATAACAGTCCCAATTATATACATATATTTTATACATTGCTAGGCTCACCAATGGATGTAGTGCCACAGATCAGACAGATCTTAAAATATTAAACTTTTATGTTGATTCTCTAAAAAATGTCATGGCAACGTAGAGATCAATATACACAAATAGAGAGTATGAATTAAACAATACTTTTACATAAAATCTATAATATTATTTTTCATACTAATGTGCACCTTCTCATTCGTAACTGTTTTTATAGGACTCCAAAAGATCAATATGTGAGGACATAACAAAGGCGAATAAAATTTACAGCTTGTACACACAAATGGAATTCGTATTTCCTGTCGAGATATGTACGTACTATTTACACAAACCAACCAGATTACAGGCACATAAGTTTTATTATTTCTTAACACTCATTATTTCTAATTTTTATGGGATATAAATACGGGTAATTTAAATCCTAGGTTCTCAAACTAAGTGCCGCGAACGTACGTCAGGGGTACCGTGCTAAGAATCAGAAAAATTTTGAAAATTGCTAAAGAAGGCATGAAGATACTTACCTGGTTATTTTTGAGTGCCAGTTGAGTTTATCGTGAGTACACCGTGCCTTGTATGAAAAATGAGAACTAAGGCTCGGAGCCAAATCTCGAATATGCAGAATTTTTATCAGGCCCATAGTACCCCCGATGCCAACTTTTACCGATATAGATCCATAAACGGCGATTGTCACATTGTATGGCGGCCACCTTGTTTTCCGCCATTTTGTTTGTTTGTCTCCCTCCTACCTATATACTTTTTTTAATGGTATAGGAAAGCAAACGAGCAGGCGTACCACGCGATCGAAAGCCACCAATGCCGCACATAGACAACCACAGTGCCCCAGGTAGTGCAGAAGCGTTGCCGGCCTTTAAGGAAAGCTTTATTATGGGTGGGGCACTATTAATATTGATAGTGATCAATTAATTACACAATCTATAATATTAAAAAAAAATGAAACAGTGAAGTACAGAAAGCGAACGTAATGATAGTAATGAAATATAAGTTATGTTACATTGCGCTTAGAACAATATACATAGTACATCGGCCGGTGAGACGTGAGCATTAAAAATCATATCAGTGTATTCTGTTGGATCCATTGATATTCGACTTTAAGAATAGTTATGCTCCTGCCAGTCACGAAAAAATACGTCGTTCCTTTTTCCGTAGCAACAAAACCGTCTATATATTTCTAAGATACCTTTCTTCCTACTATTTTGTGGAGATTGATTTTTAAGTTAGTATTTTTGGAAACATGTTTTTTTATCTGTTATTTCGCGGCCTTATGAAAGAATAACAAACAGACACAATATTAATTCGCAAAATTGGAATAGTTAAAATAATAAACTGTTGTTTGCAACAGTTTTCATTTAACGGCAGTTTTTGCAATACATTTTATTATAAAACCAGTAAATTATCAATTTTTTGAGTAAATAACATAAATAGATATGTTCAAATGATATTACTTTCCGTGTAGTTCTCTCTAGGTCGAAGGATGACCTTCTTTCGAATGGTAAGCGAGGCGCCGCTATGGGGTAGCATCCAGACAGTTACGTCACCTGCGAAAGCGACTCTCCTTTTATTCTTGTTTTAAAAGCTACTTGCATGTATGAATCAAATGTATTTATTTGTTTATTATTTTTCTAAACATTTAAGTACAGCAATGTAATGTGCACTAACTACAAAAAATTGCTTCATAAAATTGCTGATTCTCAATACTACTCAATTTGAACTTGATTGACTGACTTGAAAAACGGACACCTTATAGATATTGGCTTTTCTATTAATTTGCCTCAACATTAAACTGACAGTAAAAGATAGGAACTTTTCACTCGCTTATAAAATTTATTACATAATTAGAATCTCTATACTAGTTTTAGTTTCAGTGTATCTACATATACTGAAAATAAAAAAAAAAAATTTACTAAAAGCGTAATAAATGAAACTATTTATATTTTCAGAATATTAAAAATTAATCACTGGGCATAATTTCAACCGTCAAGTTAATAACAATGACGGTGAAAGTTGATCAACGTTCTTGAACATGATGAAAACATATCGACTAAATTTTTATAAACTATCGTATGTTTAACAAACTCAAACATTACTCTCAACTAATACATAACTTTGTAAGGCGTTAAAAAAACTTTTCGCAGTTTAATCTTTATTCTGAAGACATAATAAATCAAATATATAATTTACATCTGTAAGCAATGACCAAAATGCTCAAATAAGTCACAGATAATGTAAAATTATAACCAAATAAACAAATAACCTGCATTTTAGTAAGAACGTACAGTTAAATATGCATATATTTTCGTCAAAAAAGTTAATAAAGTTATGAGGAACTACTCGTGAGATGAATCATTGGCAGGGCAATGACAACGCCATACATTCTTTTACCTAGTAGATTATATGGGGAAGCGGCTATTAGAATTTACAACAGAATAGAAATATGTTGCAAAATAAAATTATTCCGGTTCCGCGCTCATCAGCCAAATGACGTCCTACCAATGCCACCGTATCACGGGACAAAAGCCAAAAAATAGTGTAATTTTAACCACATCCAGACATTACAATAGTACTAGAGTATTATGAATTTTCTCATAAAGAACTTTTGTTATTATTTCAGGGAAGATATAGTTTTCAGGTTATTGACCCTACAATAACCCGAAAACTATACCTTCCCTGTAATATAGGAACATGTTTATTACTGTATTTTAGTATTACTATTTGCACAAGATCAGTAAGTAAAATAGTATTCTTACAAATTTTTCTGGTTGAGTGTGTTTGTCGCTATTTATATTTATGTTTGTAGAGTACGGATAATTTTTGGTGTGAAGGAAAAGTTCGGAACAGCATTTAAACTAGCAGCGTGGTAAAACGCGGTAACAGAGTATAAATACACCTTCATATCAAAGTTCCGATATATGAGAATGTTTAATGTTCAACATGAAAAATGCAAAAAAATGAGCGAGTAATTTACAGCGTTATTATATAAGTGGTAACAACTGTGTAGGAATTGTCCATGTGTCATGTGATACCAAAATTTTACTTAAAAGTCACATTATTAAAATACGTTTTACAGTAAAAAGGACTATGACTCGTGTATACGGTAGTACTAACATGTATTAGGTTGTCAATTGCCAATTCTATTGTTTTTTTTCCGAAACTTGGCAAATGACAATCCATAAGATATTTTTACATAAGATAATAATAAACTGCTCCATTGTTTTTTCCAGCCGTGTAAAAATATTATATGTTAGTTATTCAGTTAAATAAGGTCAAATAAAATATAAATATAAAAAAAAATTATATATATAATGTCCTTCAATAATTTATTTTAATATATCCACCTGTTGTGATCTTTTAGTGAGAGGACAATCCTCTCATTTAAATTTATTTAAATTTATTTAAAAGAGAAAGCACGTTCTCTTCCATTATGTGGCATAAGTTTTTTAGTAGCTTCGGTAACTTTAGGATAACACCGATACTATATGCGAACTATTCAATACAAGTGTGTATATGTAGTAGGATCATACAGTGCACCCAACAGGTCACCTCACGCCCGTAGAATTAAAACAGAATTCCTAGGCAACTTAATACTTAACAGTTATAGAATATTTTTTACAAAATAATGTTTTACATAAAAATGTCTGACTTGCTAGTAGAGAAGTTAAAAACACAATTACAATAATAAATTACAATATGTGTTTAGTTCCAAAACAATCACAAAGAGTTATTCGCTGTAAAAAATAATAAAAAAATCATCTTCTTCCCCTTTTTGAGAAAATACATGTCCTTTGTGGTGGACATTTGACATAAATAAATTACAAATTTGAATACCTTGGATTTTTTAAAGTTTGTTTTCGGTGTAGCGGACAATATCAAATTAAGGGATAATTTAAATAGTTTTACCGATCAACTTACCTAGCACAAGTATTGTTTACAAAGGAGATTATGTAAATAAATTTTAACACGTCATATATAAAATCTTGAAACTTGTCCAAACATTTTTTAAAGATCGAGTTATTATTAAATTTAAAAATAATGGTCTAAATGTTGACTTGCCACTTTTATTTAAATGCTATTTTACGACTTTAGCAGATAAAAATTTCTCTATCTCAAGTCCCTAATACAGATAGCTAGAATACCTTTTTGAATTGTTTCATATGTTTTCATAATTGCCTCATCAATATATATATAATAATATTTGAAAAATTAATAGTGATTTATGTAATAATATTTTCAGTCACGAAACTTATTTCTTTATGCGTTAGGATTAGACGGCGTACCTACTATTATTGCGGCATGAGCTCGTGTGTTTACACAAAATGTTATTTTTAGACGAGTTTTCTCATTCGCTTGAAGATGTATGGGTGAAATCTTTGCTATAAATCGTATATATCGCCACACAAATTAATATTATAATTTTACAAAAATTTAAATGAGTATAAATTTGCAACTATTGATAGTGAAAACAATAAAGCAATTCTCAATAGTTAGTCTTAGTAGTGATCATAAACAGTAAAATAAATGAACAACTGAATTTTGTTAACGTCATTTCCCAATGGAATTCAAAACAAAAAAAACGAAGATCTTAATATAATTAGGTATTTTACGATTATAGATGCTTTTACGTTGATGAGTTGTTTTAAAAAATAAATATCTAATGAAAATAGATTTTTATTGCCAAAAATAAAATTATACACTCATAATAATAATAATCATTATTTATTTCGATACCACAAATTTACATATATAGTTTACAATATAAAGAGAAAACAATACATATGTGGCTGGCTAGTGCCTGAACTAGGGGGTCTGTATCTCAGGGCACTACTAGCCTTCCACCCCTTATTTCTAATTGATTATTAACATCTATGAAGAAATAAATATAAAACCTCAAACATTATATATTAAAATGTAAGTGTGTGTATGCGTGTATGTGTGTATGTGTGTGTGTGTGTGCGTGCGTGCGTGCGTGCGTATGTGTGCATGTGTGTGTATTTTTAAATGTATTTGTCCGTTATGTGCATTGAATTGTTATTAAATATATATTTTAAAAGTTGTAGTTTACAGTTCTGGTCATAGCAGACTGCTTACTACTGCTCTTTTAATATATGATCTATTTTTTTAATGATTCCTGGGGTATTGTTGAAATACTTATATGAGTGAGGGCCCAAGAAAAACAACTGGAGCCGCGCAAATTCAGTTTTTATAGGAGTAGCTAGAATCCTGTGCCTTCTTTTGCTATTATGATGATAGTGCTCAGGATAACAATTGTGCTATCTCAGGACAGATTGTAGTATGAATAATTGACGGACTGTTAGCATTTCGGTTTCCTTGTACAATTTTTCCGTGGGATATAGCAAGTTGTGCTCTTTCCACCTCCATAACTTTAGTTGCAGCTGCACCTCCCCAAACAGTGATTTGTGATTGATATAGGGTCATATATGCTCTGGGTCAATTTTTTATCAGCCACCACGAAGGTTTCAAAGCACCGGCATCAATGATTATTTTCTTATTTTTGTAAAAAAGTAAGAGGAAGAAAGAAAAAAGGAAGAGTTTGTTTCAACGTTCCAATAATATTGAGAATTAAGGAATTTTGTACAGTTGTCTAGAAATTCTTAATAACTAAGACGTAACCTTGCTATCTAAATCAACCTTGATTATCCATTCTTACAAATACTAACTGCTATGGGAAGTTGATTCACGCTTCACTGCTCATTCAAGGATGCTTCTCGACTTTTGACACACACAGTACCCTCTTCATGAGATCCCTCGCCGCAGTTTAGATCAAGTGCTAAATCACTATGATCCGGCTCCGTAATCAAATTCAATCACATTTGTGCAATCAATATTCATGTAATTGTAAATAATTCATTCGAGCTAAAGCAAAAATATATTTCGTAACACCTTCTATGAATTATGTTACCCTTTTATTTTTTGTATAAAAATTTTAGTATTACCGGATTATGGCATTGTATTTTATACAAATTGAACTCTTATATTTAATATTTCATTCAATTGTTATTGATACTGTGTTATTAAATCTAATTTACCATATATTTTTTTATGCTTGTGTATTGCATAGCCTGTTAAATAAAATAAATAAACAGATACAAATAAAGATGTAGAATTACTTTTAGATGTAACAGACAGGTATAAAAATGTTATTACTATTATTTCCATCATAAAATAATAGATGACATGAAATTGAAAAATCACTTGTAAGGATTTACAAAACAAAAGCACTTTATTCCTTATCATCCAAAATAAAGCTATATTTTTCACCGTAAGGCATGCTAGTAAATAGAAATATCCAAATGCCCTTTAGAAGACTAGTATTTTTCCGTTTCCGCTGTCTGGCTTTCGGAAGTGTCTTGGCCTTCGATAAAAGAACTCGCTACGGATTGCAATGTTGTGAGGTTTCTCGTCAGTTGTTCGCTTTCTTTGGAGAACCTGAAGTTTCCAATACTTAAAAGAAAATCTGTATAAATTGGTGTTTTAATGAAGTTTTGAAATTAAACTATTTCCTTTTTATAACTTTATATATGTACTTGAACAACACTTAGATACTCGAATACTTATCCGACAAAACATTTTTAATACATTATTTATACTAATTAATATATTTTTATAGCGAACGTTTCTTTCTTGAATGCGAAAACATAGAGAATGTTATATTTATGTGGGAACACCACAGGTGGTAAAAAGTTCCATATTTGCACAGTTCGTGGCACAAAACATTAATCATAATAGCAAAATATTATTTTGAAATATTATTATATTACTATACGGTAAGTTATGGAAGTCGTCAATTAATTATGCACAAAAGGAGACTCCAAATAAGTAAATCACTAGCCGGTAAAATAAAGGTCAATTAGCGGACAAAGAACCTACGAGCCGAGTAAAACGCAATATGATCCGACAATCTACAAATAAAAGTTTCTGTCGAATCGAAAGGTGCGATCAGTTTTTAATCGAAACTAAAAGCAAAGCTGTTACGATTTTTTAATAAAAACAATCATGAAATCAAGACTTTTACTACTATTACACATGTTTATTAAGTAAAATTCATAAAAGGTTATATATTTGAAAAAACAATCGCGTAGAGGTTGAAACTGTCTGTTTTCAAATCATGACCACATATTATAAAAAGAAAAAGATATAGTAATTGCGATTTCGGTTTAAGAAATTTTCAAAGCATTGAATACACATTTAATGGAATAATGAACTTAAATGTTTTGACAATAAATTCGAATAAAAATGTATTCATTGATTAACAATACTTATAATAATAAGAAGACGAAGATAGTACATGCTGTTTTTAGCTTTTTTCTTATGTTCCTAGTTTATTTACCGGTCATATTTTCTACCAATTTTCGACCTACCCAAACCAAAAGCTTTTTTATTAGACTGGTCAGAACATGTAAGATATAATTTTGCAAAATATAGCAGAAGGTATACCAGGTTTGCATAAACGATATAAAGCTATCTTGCACATGCCCTTCAGTAAATTGAATGCATAAATTTTTAATCTCTCTCTTGCTCGTCTACATTTAATCTAAATTGCATGCAGTCAACTTTCCGCGTTGTTCCATCTAAGAGATGGGTTATTACGCATGTTACTTTCAACTTCTTTAGTGATGCAGTTGCTCTTGAAAACTAAGTAAAAGTTTTAGTAGTTATTGAAATAAAAAAATATATTACAATTCATTGTGACCTTAAAGCTAGAATAAAAGCATTGAACGCTGATATTAGTAGGTATAAAAAGTTAATACAAGTAGTTTCAACCGTATTTGCTAAGTTTTAAGGATTTTGCAAGCGGAATTTTATTACTTCTAAACATATTATACTGAGAATGTTGATCATAACATAATTAAAAATTTAAACATTACGTAGAAATCAAAAAGTGACAAGAAGGAAAATAACCGTGCAATATTGGCTAATCGTGACCATTTAATTATTATATAGACCAAGTTTTTAAATATTACGTACGAAGGCGTGTCCTGATTACAAAATAAATAGTTTTTCAATTTCATTGACGACCTTCATAATTGATTTGAATAGAAGTGAGTTGCGCACTTCCATCCACATCAATTGGTTAATAAACAATGCACATCTCTGTCGTCAAAGTTAAAAGTACATTAGACATTAGAATCTCGTGACTCGTAACATAATATGATAATCATTATATTGATCCATATTATGCACATATCACGAATGTATTATGTACTCTTATTTATTAAATATCGGTTTTGTCGTTTGCACAAAAATTTTATATTTCAATGAATTGATATATTAGTATTAACTACAGCCTTCAATAACACAATAATATATGGGGTTGAGGGAAGGGGATAAGTCTACACGGAAATTATTTAACAACGTGAAGAAATGTTGTTTGAATGAAATAAACATAATTATGGAAGAACTGTGATTAAGACTGTGAAGTAAATAAAATACTGGGACTGGGATCACTTTGGCCTCAGGTTTGCCGTCAATCTAGTTTTGTTTCAAGAAAGTCAGGTAGCCCTAGAACAAATGCTCCGGGTTCTGGAAAAAAAGCAAAGAAGGGCCAAAACTGAGCAAAACCAAACTGATGATAAATTCAAAGCAGCAAGAAAAAACAGTAAACATCCAGAAACTTGAATACGTAGAAGAATATGTCTATCTGGGTCAAATAATCTCCCCCAAAGATTGCAAACAGACAAAGAGATTGCAAAAATGAGAGCTTAGGGTTGGGCTAAATGCTGGGCACTAAAGGAAATTATGAAAGTACAGATCATGCCTAGATTATAAAAAGAAAAACCTTTCAAGTTTGTGTCCTCCCATGGTTAACCTACGCTTGCGAAACTTGGTCCCTAAACTAAAACCAACGAGAAAAATTGGCAAAATGTTAGCTCCGACATAAGGTCAGAAACCAGCGTTACCGACATTCTCACACGCATAGACTCATTGAAATGGAAGTGGGCCGAACACAATATATGGTGTAACTTAGAGAAATGGAGCCAAAAATTTACAGTATGGTATCCGAGGGATGGCAAGAGGAAAAGAGGTCACCCAGTGAGGAGATGGGAAGATGACCTCAAACTAAGAGTAGGGTCATGATAGTCACTTTATTATTACCTAGAGTAATAGGACACGTGTTGTGGAGGCTTATGCCAAAAGGCATATTGAAATAAGGGATTTGTTCTAATATTACAAAATAAAAAGCTTATTATTATTATAAACTACGGCTTAAAACAAAACAGACCGCCAATATGCCTACAAACCTTATAATACCACAATCAAATGTAAGCTGTTATAAAATTGAATCAGATTAAGCAGTTTAAAAAAATATCAAACTGACGAAGATAAAAAAAAGTTGACAATTCAAAAATCTTTTTTTCTGAATGAAATGTCTTAAACACATTTTATTTAAATATATGGATATAAATAAATTGTATTTTAATATAAGGGATGATCCATACTAGTTGAATTTAAAAAACTCGGTATTTAAATATTGCATAATACCTATCAGAATTATTGAATTATTGTAACTTAATGGTTAGCAAAGCAGTAAGGGTTTCCTTGAGATTAACGCATCCCTAAATTAGATTAAATCCAATAAACTGTTATATACTCACCACCTGTTTGTGAGTTTTGAGACGCATTTTTCTCAAAACTTTCCAGGCACCACCACTCTGGGGGACAAGCTCTCTGCAGTAATATTTTACGAATCGATACGACACTGGAATCTCAAAAAACAAGCCTACTCATCGTAAATTATTCTGCAATGCCTGTGATGTTGTAGATGGATGGAAGGATCTCGAAATTCCTTTTCGATGAATCAAATCACCATGAGAAAATCTGAATGTTGCAGAAACACATTTCAGAGGTCAAATCAATGCTAATTTTGCCAATGTTACAGTCAAAATTTAGTTGTAAAAAGTAGATGAAATTGTACTAGTAAATAAAATTAATTGAGTAGGTTACTTTTTATTAACAAAAGTTCTTAAACTCCAAAATGTAGTTTTCTGAAAGTTAATGTTATTTTGGGTTAAACAGTCTTCTTATTAAATATCAACTGAAATTAACAACTTATAGAGCTTATAAATATAAAACTTATACAGTAAATATACAAAACTACATATCTCATTCCAGAAACTATTTATTTAATCAAAATATGCTCTTCAATATACTGTTTCCAACAAGGTTTTTATGCAAAGATGCTTGTTTGAAAAACTCCCGATATTTAAAAACAATAAACTCTGATATGGATTTTTTCAGACTGTTTTCATTTTCTTGTTTGAGCAGGAAAACTGTTTTAATTGTTTAAAAAATGAAAGTCGGTTGGCGAAAGATCCGGCGAATAAGTTAGGTGCTGCAAAATTTCATTGAAGTAGATAGGCCGTTTTATTACTCAGTTCAAACTGTGATATCCAATCCCCGAGCAACACCACCCCTCTTTTATGACGGAAGCAAGAATTTAAATCAATGTTCAAAAACGATCAAGCAAATATATGGATCTATCAAAGTGACCACTCTCCAAAGGAGGCGCTTGCCAATAGCATTTGCAAAATAATAATTAGAAAATATTATTTCTAAAACTTAATGAGACTACATTTCATACACACGCACAACAATTTGCATTACTTTAATAAAATAATTCCCTTTACTTTTGCATTCCCAAATTAAAATTCACTTTATCTAAAGAAATGAGAGACGTAAAACTGTCTCCTTCTTTCAAATTTATTTTAAAAAGAAATATGAATTAATTGAATACTAATAGGAGAAGGGTTTGCAATTATTTGCATAACTTACGGTTAACCCTTTTAATTCACGAAGGGATAGATTTTGAACTCTTATTGTTCGGCCAAACAAGCTTTGAAAATATTATATAAATTATGATATACAAGCTTTGAAAGTATTATATGTGAAATAGTAGTAGAGCCACGCTGCAGACGAATACTTTGTCAAGAATGGCATATTATTTGTCTGTAGCATGAATGGGTCGTCTCGCCCGGAGAAGTACCACAGTCCCCCAGAAAACCGGCGTCTGAGTGGTAGCTTAGCTACCGCGCTTCGTACGGTGAGCATAATTTCACTTTCCTTTAAGGTCGGCAACGCTTCCGCACTGCCTATGGCTTTGCGTATGGGCGGCGTTGGTTACTTTCTATCAGGTGACACGCCTGCTCGTTTGCCTTCCTATGCCATAAAAAAAATTATTTAGTTTCACAGTTACACATTGTGTGAATGTGCACAGAATCGACAAAACAAAATACAAAAATATTTTATAATATTACAAATCATCTTCATCATTCTTTACTCACTTATGTTATTTAATTTACAAATAATATGTTTTTTTGCTTTTTAATAACGTGTAATAAGAAGCTGCTGTTAAACTTTCGGAGATTTGCAAGTTGTTTCACTCTTAGAGAGGTTCGTAAGTTATTTATATCGTACCAAAATAGCGTGGACTTGGTCACGTGGCGAAAACACGAGCGTACTGATCCCCTGAATCGTGCACCAGACGTAGACGAAGATGGCATTGAGATGTCATGATACATTTTTTCACGTCAAATTTATAAACTTATTAATTTACTTTATTTGAAAAAAACAAGTGATTATTTAAAAAAAACAAGATTGCATTTAAAAAAACAAGTGCTACAAGACTGGATAATTAATTAAAACAATTTTCTGATTTTTCATCAACAAAACTAATAAAGTGACTTTATTCATTAACATAGACTTCGTCAGGAGTGGCTCATCTTTATCTTGTGCCGCCTCTATAATTTAATTTGCAATGCACACAAAATGTCCTTGAGACACAAGTTGTGTCCTTTTTTGTAATTTTATATCAAAAACATTTTATTGGCATTTAAAACTGTGGTGCATTTCTACATGACCTGCATATGACCAGAGATCTCATACCCATACTTGGGATATTACAAGGGATACAAAACAGATTCTTACGTACATCGTATAACATACATATTCGTTTTAAACATTGGCCTACATGGAATCTTCTTCATTTGGGGCCATTTTTTCGTAATTTCGTCCATCACACACCACACTTTTTTGTCTTTACATGCCATTTAAAAGTCAGTTAAAATATTAGTAAAAAAAATCATCTAACCACAAGTATATTCGTATACAAATAATAATTTATTATTGAAATCACTTACACATTTTTTCGTTTCGATGTTTTCTTCGGTACACACTATGGGATCTAATCATAAGTTGAGCAAGTGAATGAGTTTGTATATTTGGGTTCATTGTTTACAAGAGATGGAAAATTTGGAGGTGACATTGAAAGGCGAGTGAAAGCTGGTAATCAGGTTAATGGAGTCGTGCACTCATCAGAATGTGTAAAAAAACCAAGTCAGAATGTGTAAAAAAAGCAAAAAGAAGCATTTCATCAAAATTTTCGTATCTCAAGGAGCATTTTATATATCAAAATTTTCCTATGTTAAGTGATTGTGAAAAAACTGAATTTAACCCTTTTTCAAGATGGTGGTAAATGCACATAGGAAATCTTGATTGACAATTTGAAGTTAAGATTTTCTAGAACCTCCCCACATAATATCCAAAACTTAGCCTTCTCGATTCACATGCATTTCTAACCCGTTTTTGCCGACTGGATGGACTATATGGCGATTTTAAGAGAAACGTCACCACTAGCAGACTATTGCATTAAGAATACATATTGATTTCTTTTGTTTCAGAAACCACAAATGCGGCCAATGATAGCCGAATATGATCCCAAGAAAAAAGGTGTCAGAAATGACTTATCAGATGTTGTTATGGTCAAGTAAGTGATAATGTTCCATATTTTTCCGGTCGAGATGTTAATAGGACAACGATCATCAACATGCCAGCTTTAATCGTCTATATGTTGTTAATAAACATTGTTAACAAATAGATTATACCACACATCCGAATAAATATTGTTTTCTGCTTTATTAAAATTTGATTTTAACTAAAAGCATGCTTCACAGCTAAACTTCGTTTTTTCTTTGGCGAATAGAATTATAATATATTTATACTATTTATTAAAAAAACGGAATATTAATAATATTGACATTTTTGTTCAACAGGAGTTTCTTAAAGAACATTTCTTGTTTTATATAACCAAGTTTAAAAAGAAATCTTTTCATAAATTCGTTATGAGTGATGGGGACACTCTTGTTCCATCAGCCCCTTGACTGCCTGTCTATTGACAATATGTTTTATCGTTAAAATGGTATTTTATATTGTATGTTGACTGTTAAGTACTTGCTCCTTATATCGAGCTTATTAAGCTCGGCGCCGTTCGGAGACGATCCGGGAAGACGTGTGCTGCTTCCAGGAGTTTAAAGTCATTCATCGACCTTGATCTTCTTGCAATGGACTCATACACCGGTACATCATTCCATTTTATGGTTTCAATTTTGTTTACTTAATTTGTTTTATTTGGTACTGGTAAACATTTCAAAACAAATATGTACCACCTATGTGAGAGTGACCGCACGCACCGCGTTCGCGCATGCGCTAAGCGGGAACTGTGGTCTCTCGTGCGCTATCTCTGTTCAGGTTCGGGATTGGCTCTCATACATTTTGTTTGTACAAATTTAATTTAGCTTTATGTCTTATTGGCTAATTGATTGTAAGATAAACACAAAGACACATGCATGGTATTAGTTTTTCTTAGAAGTTATACTAAGTTCATAAAACATGCAAATATAATGACAATAATGGTTAATTAATATTATTTGATAACGTAAAGCTGTATTGAATTTAAAGTAAGAGCCATTGTTATGTAAATGCCAAATCTTAACAGAGTGAAACGCACGCAACATAAAAAATATTCTATACATTTTGGAGACCATAATGAATGTATCACACTTTACCCCAAGACACATACAAATTAAGATTTTAATAATCTCTTTTTGATAATAATTCAAAGCAGCGAGTGATTAATAGATTTGCCACACGTTTCTAAAAAAATACCGCGTACTCGAAAAACATATCCATTCACACTCCACTCACATAGCTTGAAATGTGGCGCTTTGTATGTTTTTTCTACGATTCGTCATTTTACATTTGTATGCTTTAATTAAAATAGCGAGTATTATCACACTACAATACCCAATCACTTTCAAACATTTCCACATCACTGTAAGTTGCTGATACACAATGAATATAGAGCTTGAAATAATACATTTTTTGAAAAAAATTTCAGGTATAAAGTTGATCCAAATGAGATCCCTGTGGAGCAACAAGCAGGGTCCACTCTCCCCCTCATGGAGATACCGGGGCGTGATATTGAGGCCGATGAGGATTATAATCCATTTGAAAACAGGAAATTAGCTCACCCTACATCGTAAGTTTCATTTTATTTTTTAATAAATAAATTTATTACAAAAAGATCGTGTTGTTAGAAAGCTACTGTTTCTTTTTTTTACCACGCCACGTGGGACCATGATGGAATATCAGAACTGTGTCGTCAGGAAAAGATATTATACTCCCATTTTCAATATTTATTTTAAGAAGATCGATCACATACACCAATAACAAAGTTGGTCCTAGAATACTTCCTTGACTACGTACTCTCCATACCTAATTGTTGAGCTGTCACTATATTTATTGAATATTCTCACAATTTGTACCCATTAAAGAGGAATTCCACGAACCCCTAACTTCTCTAGTTTAAGCAATAAGCGGAGAATGAACACAGTATCAAATAACTTTTTCAAATTTAGTACTACAAGACATTTTTCACCTTGGTCAAAATATATATTTATAGTTATGGAAAGTTTTGTTATACCATGGAACGGTTAGATTCTATAGAAGTGCGGAGGGATATCTCATTTCTCAACAGTTTCTATCGATATTACAATGGAGAGTGCTCCGGAGAATTGTTCCTAATAATCCCGGCCGCTGAAGGAATCGGATCCGAATAATACCAGGTACCTCCAGTGGTTTTCCGAACCGATACGACATTTGTACCTTCAAAAAAGAAGTCTACACTTAACTTAAAGGCCGGCAACGCTTCTGCAGTGCTCATGGCACTGCGGATGTCTATGGGCGGCGTTGATTGCTTTTCATCAGGTGACACGGATGCTCATTTGCCTTCCTATCCCATAAAAAAATTATCAAGTTCAAAAAAAGCTGTAATCAGGTTCCAGGGATTCACAAAGAAAAAATGGACCCCTTGGGGTCCAAGTCGGTTTCCCAGGGGGCGACATAGACGAAAACTGATTTGGGGGTCGACGAGGTCTAAAAATTTTTTTAATTATCACAAGTTCTTTTTTGAAAGTTTCAAGTTTACATAAAACAAGAAACACTAGGCATATCCAACTCACACAACTTTACTTATTATTTAATAGATATTAAGTTACTTAAATTTTAATATAAATATTTTTTTCATATTGTGTAACAATGTTAATTTAATTTAATAAATGTTTAAAATCAATAAATAAATGTACAAACTGTACTGAGTTTGTAATAGAAAGTTTTATTTTAATTAAATGAAAATTAATTTTGGAGTGGGGGGGTCGACGGAGATTTTGACAAATTATATAGGGATGATCAAAAAGGTAAATTATAAGTGTTATATACGTGAGTTATATAAACTAAATGAATTAAAATTGTACCGCCGGCTTGTCATTTATTTCAGTAGGTATGTCTACTTTTTGTCATGCATGTATTTTCTGAACCAATAAGATATGAGAACCTTCAAAAAACAAGCACATACCTTTCTCATAGGCTAGTAACGCTCCTGCAATCTGCCCTCTGATGTAGACAATGTCTATGGGCAGTATTCACTGCTGTGCCTCACCATAAACAAATAATATTTTAAGTATTTTATTTTCAGGGACTTGGATACGCTTATCCATCTTTTAAAAGGTTCACTTGGAAGTGGAATATTAGCTATGCCGATGGCATTTCTTCACGCTGGCTTATACTTCGGCTTAGTGGCAACTTTTCTCATAGGTGGTATTTGCACATATTGTGTCCACGTCCTAGTTAAAACATCACATGAACTTTGTAAGAGAATACAGAAGCCCTCACTAGGTTTCGCGGAGACAGCCGAAGCAGCATTTTTAGCCGGTCCACCAGCAATGCACAAATTCTCAAGGCTAGCCAAGTGAGTAAGCGCAATAAATTTCAGGACAGTGTACGATAGAAGTAATTTTATATCAAAAAGCGAATAACAACAATTTATATCAAAAAGCGCTAAGGAAATTTTATTTACAATATAAACTCCTTTGCAAGAAAAACGGGCACTTTACAGTCATTGGCTTTTCTATGGATAATATTAATCTTTGTAGTATGTCATTAGCTCCGATGACTAGAAATTTCTTTTTTCTTTTTTAGAATTATTTTTTAACACTTAAATATTAGAATTGGTGTTTATTCAATGTAAAGGGAAACCATATGAAAATGTGGATATAGTTAAATTAAGGCTACGAGTATTTTTATGGTACTTTAATAAAAAGATAATAACGAGTATGACCTCCTCGTGACATTAATTATGACATGTAATCGTCTTGGCATGCTTCCACCAGACTTTTGCTGATGTTCTGTAGAATGTGTTCAGATCTCGTTACACATCGATCACACGTTTAAACTCCCTGACATTTTGTGGAGGTGGTTGGATGGACCATACTCGCCTTTTTAGGAGGTCCCAGACGTTCTCAATGGTGTTAATGTCCGGGTGCCGCGCTGGTCAGTCCAAACGACGAATACCGACCTCTTGCATATAAGCATCTACGTCACCAGAACGATGTGCCCGAGCATTATCATCCATGTGAATGGCATCTTCATAAATTACAGTCAATGCGGATTTAATGAGTCATTTTCAATGAATACTATTTAGGTACGATAGCTGAAAATTACGCTCGCCCAAAACTTAACTGATCCTTCACCATAAGGGGAGATTTCTTCAAAACACACGTCAGCATAGCATTCCCCTGGTCTTCATAATATTCTCCGACGTCGGTCCTCACCATGCAAATAAATTCAAGCTTCATCGGAGAAGAGTACACTACTCCAGTTTCCTAGTGCTCAAGATAGGAAATTTCTAGTGAACCTCAATCGAGCTGTTTCTTGGTTACAAGGTTCTTTGAACGGTTGAACGAATCACGTTTAATCACTGTGAGAAGTAACATTGGATACACCCCTCTTTCAGCAGCGCTATAATTTTACTAACTCTTATTGCTTTTTCTGCCATTACAATAAACACAGAGATATCTGTTTTAAATCACGATACGGTAGGATGTTGCGACGAACGTAGATTATTCTACTAAAAATAACAAGAAGGTTATTTTAGTTGCCTGATAGCCTTTTAACAAAAACCCGTGAAAAGTAAGTAAATAGTCACAAACTTAAAAAAGGATTATTTTTTAAAAAAACAAAAGATGCGAATTCGGAATTAGCTTTTTTCATAACCAGATTCTCTATTAAGTGCCAGTAACATAGTTTGGCTATTAAAACAATAAATTATTACCAATAATAAAGAAAAATTAAAAACGCCCGTTTTTCTGCAAAGGAGTGTATATAAACTGTAAATTATATAAATAAAGAAATTGTGTTATATATGTATTCTAATAATTTCATAAATAACGCAGTTCTTATGTTATATCATAAATTGCTCATTATTGATAATAACAAACTTTTCTAGACACAAATACATATATAAACATAAAAAAACAACGTAATGCTTTAGTATGTATATTTTTATGTATTTTATTTTTAAACATTCACTTGAACTTTTTTATCGTTATCGGTAAAATATAATCTGATTACCATTCTTAATATATTAAAATGTATATCTTAATAGATACGATTTTATAGAAAATATGAATTATAATAGGGTTGGATTGGCTCTTATTGTCACTTAGTAACTGAGTACCTTATTAATTTTTAAAGACTGAGTACATTATTAAATGCTTGACAAAAATCATCGCCCGTCGGCCCTTGGAATTTACATATGATGTTGCCAAAAAATATCATATTAAATATTTTATTTTTGTTTTATAAATTGAATTTAACATTTTTTTTAATTTCAGGGCTCTCGTAAACTCTTTTCTTGTAATAGATTTACTGGGTTGTTGCTGTGTCTACATAGTTTTCGTTTCGAAAAATGTAAAACAGGTAGTTGATTACTATACGAAAGACAGCACGTGGTTTTCGCACGATATGGATCTGAGAGTGTATATGATATTATTGCTACCTCTGCTTATTTCAATGAATCTTATCAGAAACCTGAAATATTTAGCGCCATTTTCAATGATAGCTAACATTCTTGTTGGAACTGGAATGGGAATTACGTTTTACTACCTACATAAAAATATACATACTAAAGCATTACGTTGTTTTTTTATGTTTATATATGTATTTGTGTCTAGAAAAGTTTGTTATTATCAATAATGAGCAATTTATGATATAACATAAGAACTGCGTTATTTATGAAATTATTAGAATACATATATAACACAATTTCTTTATTTATATAATTTACAGTTTATATACACTCCTTTGCAGAAAAACGGGCGTTTTTAATTTTTCTTTATTATTGGTAATAATTTATTGTTTTAATAGCCAAACTATGTTACTGGCACTTAATAGAGAATCTGGTTATGAAAAAAGCTAATTCCGAATTCGCATCTTTTGTTTTTTTAAAAAATAATCCTTTTTTAAGTTTGTGACTATTTACTTACTTTTCACGGGTTTTTGTTAAAAGGCTATCAGGCAACTAAAATAACCTTCTTGTTATTTTTAGTAGAATAATCTACGTTCGTCGCAACATCCTACCGTATCGTGATTTAAAACAGATATCTCTGTGTTTATTGTAATGGCAGAAAAAGCAATAAGAGTTAGTAAAATTATAGCGCTGCTGAAAGAGGGGTGTATCCAATGTTACTTCTCACAGTGATTAAACGTGATTCGTTCAACCGTTCAAAGAACCTTGTAACCAAGAAACAGCTCGATTGAGGTTCACTAGAAATTTCCTATCTTGAGCACTAGGAAACTGGAGTAGTGTACTCTTCTCCGATGAAGCTTGAATTTATTTGCATGGTGAGGACCGACGTCGGAGAATATTATGAAGACCAGGGGAATGCTATGCTGACGTGTGTTTTGAAGAAATCTCCCCTTATGGTGAAGGATCAGTTAAGTTTTGGGCGAGCGTAATTTTCAGCTATCGTACCTAAATAGTATTCATTGAAAATGACTCATTAAATCCGCATTGACTGTAATTTATGAAGATGCCATTCACATGGATGATAATGCTCGGGCACATCGTTCTGGTGACGTAGATGCTTATATGCAAGAGGTCGGTATTCGTCGTTTGGACTGACCAGCGCGGCACCCGGACATTAACACCATTGAGAACGTCTGGGACCTCCTAAAAAGGCGAGTATGGTCCATCCAACCACCTCCACAAAATGTCAGGGAGTTTAAACGTGTGATCGATGTGTAACGAGATCTGAACACATTCTACAGAACATCAGCAAAAGTCTGGTGGAAGCATGCCAAGACGATTACATGTCATAATTAATGTCACGAGGAGGTCATACTCGTTATTATCTTTTTATTAAAGTACCATAAAAATACTCGTAGCCTTAATTTAACTATATCCACATTTTCATATGGTTTCCCTTTACATTGAATAAACACCAATTCTAATATTTAAGTGTTAAAAAATAATTCTAAAAAAGAAAAAAGAAATTTCTAGTCATCGGAGCTAATGACATACTACAAAGATTAATATTATCCATAGAAAAGCCAATGACTGTAAAGTGCCCGTTTTTCTTGCAAAGGAGTTTATATTGTAAATAAAATTTCCTTAGCGCTTTTTGATATAAATTGTTGTTATTCGCTTTTTGATATAAAATTACTTCTATCGTACACTGTCCTGAAATTTATTGCGCTTACTCACTTGGCTAGCCTTGAGAATTTGTGCATTGCTGGTGGACCGGCTAAAAATGCTGCTTCGGCTGTCTCCGCGAAACCTAGTGAGGGCTTCTGTATTCTCTTACAAAGTTCATGTGATGTTTTAACTAGGACGTGGACACAATATGTGCAAATACCACCTATGAGAAAAGTTGCCACTAAGCCGAAGTATAAGCCAGCGTGAAGAAATGCCATCGGCATAGCTAATATTCCACTTCCAAGTGAACCTTTTAAAAGATGGATAAGCGTATCCAAGTCCCTGAAAATAAAATACTTAAAATATTATTTGTTTATGGTGAGGCACAGCAGTGAATACTGCCCATAGACATTGTCTACATCAGAGGGCAGATTGCAGGAGCGTTACTAGCCTATGAGAAAGGTATGTGCTTGTTTTTTGAAGGTTCTCATATCTTATTGGTTCAGAAAATACATGCATGACAAAAAGTAGACATACCTACTGAAATAAATGACAAGCCGGCGGTACAATTTTAATTCATTTAGTTTATATAACTCACGTATATAACACTTATAATTTACCTTTTTGATCATCCCTATATAATTTGTCAAAATCTCCGTCGACCCCCCCACTCCAAAATTAATTTTCATTTAATTAAAATAAAACTTTCTATTACAAACTCAGTACAGTTTGTACATTTATTTATTGATTTTAAACATTTATTAAATTAAATTAACATTGTTACACAATATGAAAAAAATATTTATATTAAAATTTAAGTAACTTAATATCTATTAAATAATAAGTAAAGTTGTGTGAGTTGGATATGCCTAGTGTTTCTTGTTTTATGTAAACTTGAAACTTTCAAAAAAGAACTTGTGATAATTAAAAAAATTTTTAGACCTCGTCGACCCCCAAATCAGTTTTCGTCTATGTCGCCCCCTGGGAAACCGACTTGGACCCCAAGGGGTCCATTTTTTCTTTGTGAATCCCTGGAACCTGATTACAGCTTTTTTTGAACTTGATAATTTTTTTATGGGATAGGAAGGCAAATGAGCATCCGTGTCACCTGATGAAAAGCAATCAACGCCGCCCATAGACATCCGCAGTGCCATGAGCACTGCAGAAGCGTTGCCGGCCTTTAAGTTAAGTGTAGACTTCTTTTTTGAAGGTACAAATGTCGTATCGGTTCGGAAAACCACTGGAGGTACCTGGTATTATTCGGATCCGATTCCTTCAGCGGCCGGGATTATTAGGAACAATTCTCCGGAGCACTCTCCATTGTAATATCGATAGAAACTGTTGAGAAATGAGATATCCCTCCGCACTTCTATAGAATCTAACCGTTCCATGGTATAACAAAACTTTCCATAACTATAAATATATATTTTGACCAAGGTGAAAAATGTCTTGTAGTACTAAATTTGAAAAAGTTATTTGATACTGTGTTCATTCTCCGCTTATTGCTTAAACTAGAGAAGTTAGGGGTTCGTGGAATTCCTCTTTAATGGGTACAAATTGTGAGAATATTCAATAAATATAGTGACAGCTCAACAATTAGGTATGGAGAGTACGTAGTCAAGGAAGTATTCTAGGACCAACTTTGTTATTGGTGTATGTGATCGATCTTCTTAAAATAAATATTGAAAATGGGAGTATAATATCTTTTCCTGACGACACAGTTCTGATATTCCATCATGGTCCCACGTGGCGTGGTAAAAAAAAGAAACAGTAGCTTTCTAACAACACGATCTTTTTGTAATAAATTTATTTATTAAAAAATAAAATGAAACTTACGATGTAGGGTGAGCTAATTTCCTGTTTTCAAATGGATTATAATCCTCATCGGCCTCAATATCACGCCCCGGTATCTCCATGAGGGGGAGAGTGGACCCTGCTTGTTGCTCCACAGGGATCTCATTTGGATCAACTTTATACCTGAAATTTTTTTCAAAAAATGTATTATTTCAAGCTCTATATTCATTGTGTATCAGCAACTTACAGTGATGTGGAAATGTTTGAAAGTGATTGGGTATTGTAGTGTGATAATACTCGCTATTTTAATTAAAGCATACAAATGTAAAATGACGAATCGTAGAAAAAACATACAAAGCGCCACATTTCAAGCTATGTGAGTGGAGTGTGAATGGATATGTTTTTCGAGTACGCGGTATTTTTTTAGAAACGTGTGGCAAATCTATTAATCACTCGCTGCTTTGAATTATTATCAAAAAGAGATTATTAAAATCTTAATTTGTATGTGTCTTGGGGTAAAGTGTGATACATTCATTATGGTCTCCAAAATGTATAGAATATTTTTTATGTTGCGTGCGTTTCACTCTGTTAAGATTTGGCATTTACATAACAATGGCTCTTACTTTAAATTCAATACAGCTTTACGTTATCAAATAATATTAATTAACCATTATTGTCATTATATTTGCATGTTTTATGAACTTAGTATAACTTCTAAGAAAAACTAATACCATGCATGTGTCTTTGTGTTTATCTTACAATCAATTAGCCAATAAGACATAAAGCTAAATTAAATTTGTACAAACAAAATGTATGAGAGCCAATCCCGAACCTGAACAGAGATAGCGCACGAGAGACCACAGTTCCCGCTTAGCGCATGCGCGAACGCGGTGCGTGCGGTCACTCTCACATAGGTGGTACATATTTGTTTTGAAATGTTTACCAGTACCAAATAAAACAAATTAAGTAAACAAAATTGAAACCATAAAATGGAATGATGTACCGGTGTATGAGTCCATTGCAAGAAGATCAAGGTCGATGAATGACTTTAAACTCCTGGAAGCAGCACACGTCTTCCCGGATCGTCTCCGAACGGCGCCGAGCTTAATAAGCTCGATATAAGGAGCAAGTACTTAACAGTCAACATACAATATAAAATACCATTTTAACGATAAAACATATTGTCAATAGACAGGCAGTCAAGGGGCTGATGGAACAAGAGTGTCCCCATCACTCATAACGAATTTATGAAAAGATTTCTTTTTAAACTTGGTTATATAAAACAAGAAATGTTCTTTAAGAAACTCCTGTTGAACAAAAATGTCAATATTATTAATATTCCGTTTTTTTAATAAATAGTATAAATATATTATAATTCTATTCGCCAAAGAAAAAACGAAGTTTAGCTGTGAAGCATGCTTTTAGTTAAAATCAAATTTTAATAAAGCAGAAAACAATATTTATTCGGATGTGTGGTATAATCTATTTGTTAACAATGTTTATTAACAACATATAGACGATTAAAGCTGGCATGTTGATGATCGTTGTCCTATTAACATCTCGACCGGAAAAATATGGAACATTATCACTTACTTGACCATAACAACATCTGATAAGTCATTTCTGACACCTTTTTTCTTGGGATCATATTCGGCTATCATTGGCCGCATTTGTGGTTTCTGAAACAAAAGAAATCAATATGTATTCTTAATGCAATAGTCTGCTAGTGGTGACGTTTCTCTTAAAATCGCCATATAGTCCATCCAGTCGGCAAAAACGGGTTAGAAATGCATGTGAATCGAGAAGGCTAAGTTTTGGATATTATGTGGGGAGGTTCTAGAAAATCTTAACTTCAAATTGTCAATCAAGATTTCCTATGTGCATTTACCACCATCTTGAAAAAGGGTTAAATTCAGTTTTTTCACAATCACTTAACATAGGAAAATTTTGATATATAAAATGCTCCTTGAGATACGAAAATTTTGATGAAATGCTTCTTTTTGCTTTTTTTACACATTCTGACTTGGTTTTTTTACACATTCTGATGAGTGCACGACTCCATTAACCTGATTACCAGCTTTCACTCGCCTTTCAATGTCACCTCCAAATTTTCCATCTCTTGTAAACAATGAACCCAAATATACAAACTCATTCACTTGCTCAACTTATGATTAGATCCCATAGTGTGTACCGAAGAAAACATCGAAACGAAAAAATGTGTAAGTGATTTCAATAATAAATTATTATTTGTATACGAATATACTTGTGGTTAGATGATTTTTTTTACTAATATTTTAACTGACTTTTAAATGGCATGTAAAGACAAAAAAGTGTGGTGTGTGATGGACGAAATTACGAAAAAATGGCCCCAAATGAAGAAGATTCCATGTAGGCCAATGTTTAAAACGAATATGTATGTTATACGATGTACGTAAGAATCTGTTTTGTATCCCTTGTAATATCCCAAGTATGGGTATGAGATCTCTGGTCATATGCAGGTCATGTAGAAATGCACCACAGTTTTAAATGCCAATAAAATGTTTTTGATATAAAATTACAAAAAAGGACACAACTTGTGTCTCAAGGACATTTTGTGTGCATTGCAAATTAAATTATAGAGGCGGCACAAGATAAAGATGAGCCACTCCTGACGAAGTCTATGTTAATGAATAAAGTCACTTTATTAGTTTTGTTGATGAAAAATCAGAAAATTGTTTTAATTAATTATCCAGTCTTGTAGCACTTGTTTTTTTAAATGCAATCTTGTTTTTTTTAAATAATCACTTGTTTTTTTCAAATAAAGTAAATTAATAAGTTTATAAATTTGACGTGAAAAAATGTATCATGACATCTCAATGCCATCTTCGTCTACGTCTGGTGCACGATTCAGGGGATCAGTACGCTCGTGTTTTCGCCACGTGACCAAGTCCACGCTATTTTGGTACGATATAAATAACTTACGAACCTCTCTAAGAGTGAAACAACTTGCAAATCTCCGAAAGTTTAACAGCAGCTTCTTATTACACGTTATTAAAAAGCAAAAAAACATATTATTTGTAAATTAAATAACATAAGTGAGTAAAGAATGATGAAGATGATTTGTAATATTATAAAATATTTTTGTATTTTGTTTTGTCGATTCTGTGCACATTCACACAATGTGTAACTGTGAAACTAAATAATTTTTTTTATGGCATAGGAAGGCAAACGAGCAGGCGTGTCACCTGATAGAAAGTAACCAACGCCGCCCATACGCAAAGCCATAGGCAGTGCGGAAGCGTTGCCGACCTTAAAGGAAAGTGAAATTATGCTCACCGTACGAAGCGCGGTAGCTAAGCTACCACTCAGACGCCGGTTTTCTGGGGGACTGTGGTACTTCTCCGGGCGAGACGACCCATTCATGCTACAGACAAATAATATGCCATTCTTGACAAAGTATTCGTCTGCAGCGTGGCTCTACTACTATTTCACATATAATACTTTCAAAGCTTGTATATCATAATTTATATAATATTTTCAAAGACGATATAAAAATACATTAATTCCATTAATAAAATGGAATCTAAGACCTTAGATCGTAAGAACGACCCTCACCAATAGAGCTATTGCTATTTATTATATAATATATGTATGTACATATATTGATGTAGTTTTATTTATTGTCAACATTCGCTAGTGTAAATCATATATTTACCTACACTGTAGTTGGCCGACGTGTCAAGGTCATGCATGCTTATTTGAATAATAAACATAGAGGTCAAAGTTTCAATAAAATATCTATATTCGGTCTCAGAGAATCTCTGAGACCGAATATAAATTTAGGGATTTTAAAAATATATACGACGTACATATACGTTCATACTTGTAAATATATAGCCGGCGTAATTATCAAAATTCGTGAGTTCATACGTGTAAGTTTTACAGAAACAATAGAAAAGTAATTTTTCTTTTTTTTAATTTATTTATGAATCCATTCATACTACAGGTATAAAAAGAGATATTTATTGAGCTTAATACGAAGCGTTTCATCGGATATGATTAAAGATTGTTTTTAGATGGCATCAAAAGTGAGAAGTGAGAAAAAAGACTTTTGGGAGTAACGAATTCTGTTCACTAGACCGAAGATAAGTATAAATGTAAGATTACTTTTCAATAGCCCACGTGGGACATACGTGGGCATTATTGCTGGATCACGGGTCTCCCTATTTCTGGAGAAATCGACATTCATTCACCACGTTCGTGTTCCCACGTGATTATGACATGGGGGCATTCAAGAAAAAAGAGGGTATGTGTTCTTTAAAGGCCGATGCTTTCGGCGGAAATCACTTATCAACAACAACGTTGCTGTCAACAGAATACGGGTTACACGAACCGATGACAACTGTTGTTGTCACCCGAAAGTGTGTGATACTGTCTAATGTG